>JAEMWC010001117.1:70000-135000 GCA_016490735.1 Pachyseris speciosa | reverse complement strand
GTGAAACAAATCAGTCTTGAGATATGTTTGAAGCTAAAAAATACTTAGCATACAAATACAAATACAAATACTTAGCATACAAATACAAATACAAATACTTAGCATACAAATACAACTGTGATCAGTGCATCTTAGAAGCGTTGAAGAAAAATCTTGTCTGTAAAGAGAGTGTAATTTTTACCATTGCAATCAGCGAATTGCATTGTAGTGAAGAGATTTATCGTGAACCCAATGAGCCTGTAAACATAATGACATGATTCCACCTGGGAATTATTGTCACATAAAAATCAAATAAATATGTTTGGTGCTTCATAGAACCTTTGAAGAACTTAACGATCTTGTCTGTAACAAGAGTATTTTACCGTTTGAATCAGTTCATTGTGCCGAAGAGAACTGACACTTGATATACTTTTTCAGTGCTTGAGAGGCTGCAAATAATAATAATATTCCCAAGGGACTTGTGCTGGCTTTGTGTATGCAAATGAGGCATAACATATGACAGCCAACTCTTCATGCAATCACCAACGTTTTACAACGGATTCTTTTGAAACCTCGCACATTTACTAAATGTTGCATGACAAATTGATCTATGGAGGTTGTTTTTTGTTTGTGTTCAAAATATGAAAAATTATTATATTGCATGACATGGTAGCTCATTGTCAAAGTTGTCACTTATTGCGTGTCAGCTGTCAAACCATGTGCACCCCTTCGAGTGCCTATTTTTTTAGATATTTTGCAGTCAAGGCTGACAGCAGCTGTTGGATTTGGGCTCCCACGGGACGTCTGGGGTTTGCTAATTATTCTGTTGAAGTCCTTTTTCAGTGTGACGGTGCTGTGTGGTTGGCTCTCACATAGTTGTCTTGGTTACCTCCAGTGCAATGCTACATTCTGTGCATCAGGCCCTTCCACCTTTAAGGCACCCACTCTGAGACTCATCTTGGGAGGATGAGTTTAATCTTAAATGACAACCATTTAGTTGATTAGGACATATTTTATTCTAGTAAGTAAACCAGTCATTGCGATTATAATTTATTGAGTTTTCAATATCAAACATAATAAAATTACAGTACCTCAGTAGCTGGGGCTGAACAAAAATGATGCAGTCATTTATTAATTTGAAGAGGACTGCTAAAAGAAAGCTACTGCGGAAGAGTCCAAACATTATCCATGGAAGAGACGGTTTCTTTTCTTTTTTCCTATCTTCAGAAAACTTGACCTCTTCCTCTGGGTCATCTGCTTTGAGTTCAGCTGTTTCATTATCGGCGGGCTCCACAGTCTCTTGTGATGTACCTCTGTCAAATCACAGCAGCAAATATGAATAGGCTGGTATTATTATCAATGAGTAAAGGATATAAAGTAATGTTATTATTGATGGGGTTGACTTATATTAAATTTACCGGTAAGTTGGTAAGAAGTAATTGAATAAATTGCAAGTCATAATACAACACCAAATTTTACAAACAATTATTCACAATTTGAATGTGAATGATTATCACAGTTATGGCAAATAAATATATAATTTACTCTAATTTACTATTTTCAGTCAAAACTTCTTATGTTCAACTTATTTCTCCCACATAACAATTCAAAAAAGTAGTAAATTATAAAATTATTTACTAGTAATTTTTAAACTCACACTGTTAATTTCTACTGGTGAAGAATATTTGCCATTACCAATTGGGATTAAATTTTCCTCCTCCTCACCTGAGCGTGTTTTCAGCTTCCTTCCACTTCTGAATAAATGCTGGAACTATCATTGCAGCCTTGTTGGATTTATTTAGAGCCCACAAATCAGCATCTGTCAGAGGTCTCTTGTAACCTGTATAAATCAGTCTGTCAAAAGAAACACAAGATATTATCATAATAACAATGTGAAAATAACTTAATACTATGAAGCTGGCTTTTCTCAACTGTCCCCTTCCCCCAGATACCACTTCTAGCTTTCTTAACTGTCCCCTCCCCCCAGATGTATACCACTTCTAGCTTCCTCAACTGTCCCCTCCCCCCCAGATACCACTTCTAGCTTTCTCAACTGTCCCCTCCCCCCAGATACCACTTCTAGCTTTCTCAAATGTCCCCTCCCCCTTAGGTACCACTTCTAGCTTTGTCAACTGTTCCCTCCCCCAGATACCACTTCTAGCTTCAGGGTTTGTACTCTTTTTTGGACTAAAAATTCAAGGACTTTTCAAGGACATTCCAGGGCACAATTCCAATTTTTCAAGCACTCCATCCAGTAAAAAATGCCATTAGAATGTGATACTAGATTATCGGGTTTTAAGGGATAACTGCCAGATTTGTTCAAGTCTAAGTCTTTTCTAGTTCTTCCACTAAGTGGAAACAGTCAAACAGCAAATTTCAAGGTTTTTCAAGGACCCAATGTCCTTTTCACGGACGTTCAAGGCCTTGAATTTTGATTTTCAAATTCAAGGACTTTTAAGGACTTTCAAGGTGCGTGCGAACCCTGTAGCTTTCTTAACTGTCCCCTCCCCCCAGATACCACTTCTAGCTTTCTCAACTGTCCCCTCCCCCCAGATACCACTTCTAGCTTTCTCAACTGTCCCCTCCCCCCAGATACCACTTCTAGCTTTCTCAAATGTCCCCTCCCCCTTAGATACCACTTCTAGCTTTCTCAACTGTCCCCTCCCCCCAGATACCACTTCTGTCTTTCTCAACTGTCCCCTCCCGCCAGATACCACTTCTAGCTTTATCAACTGTCCCCTCCCCCTAGATACCACTTCTAGCTTTCTCAACTGTCCCCTCCCCCCCAGATACCATTTCTAGCTTTCTCAACTGTCCCCCTCCTCCCCAAATACCACTTCTGGCTTTCTCAACTCCCCTAAAGTTTCCCCCACCAGTTACCAATTCCTCTCCCCACCACCTACCCCCACAATCAATGATAAGGTATTTCTTAGCTGATTTTTAGTGAAAATTAAAAAGTCTTACCGATTGAGCCACCAAAATGACATCTTGAGGAAAATATTTGCTGTGTCTTCCGGACAGGGCTCCTGTAAAAGAATGAAAAGTAATAATGTACCATTATTACTTAAGGGTTCTTAAGCTCTGCCTAAACGTTCCAACATTGTTATACAACATAACATTTTATTTTTTCAATAATTCTATGATCCCTTAAGGGTTTCATTAGAAGCCCGCAACCGGTGGAAATCGCCACCTATTTTGTCAGAATTTACCTCTTACCGCTGGCTACTTTGTCTGTATTTTCACCTAAATTACTAAAACAATTTATCAGGTCGCTGCCTACTACAGGGGCACCTGGGAGAACAGACTGCTTAATATTATTAATTAGCTCAGACGGCTAATTTCCAAAACGTATTGAAACCCCTGCCTCTTCTCCTATTTGGGAGAGTCAGGTTGATACAAGTCATTGAACAACTGGGCGGGGCTGTTGGAAGCTGATTAACCCTAATCAAAAATTAAAAATTAACCAAGAAGTTTATTTCTCTATTCACAAAGATTGCTCAATGCTGATATTCTGCAAAATTTTAAATTAGAGGACATCAATCCTGAAAATGAAACAGCAGCAAAAGAAACTTTCATCTCAAAGTTAAAAACTGCAACCAAAGTTAACACTAATCCTGGATTAAGTTAATTAGCTTATGAACAACCGGGCCCTGGCTTATTACCGTAAGGAGACTTTTCAAGTAATAACTACATATAATGTATTTATAATTAGGGGCTTACATAATACTGTAATTATGTAAGCTCTTAAATAATGAGTACAATATATGTAATTATTACTTTTAATTAATTTTTTTAATGATTATCATTAAACATAACCATAATTAGCCAGACATTACTTCATGCTTATAAAATTAAAGGATACTTTTTACTATAAATATTTTCAACATAATTATTTGCCATTAACAATCCTTATTTGTCGGTTGGATTGGTTTCCTTTGTTCTTTTCAGGGGAATATATTAATCATAACCTCTGATCATTATTCACTGTCTGAAAAGTTGGTTTAATTCAATTTTTCTGCTGCTGACATTTACAAACATTCAGATTTGAACTTACTCTGTCCATGGTGTCTTTTTCAACAGGTGCATCAGGGAAAAACTTCAAATCAACTGAAGAATTCACCAGGGCAGCAGTTAGCTCTGTTCCCTTGTCGATCTCATCAAGCCTTAACATGAAAACAGGTGACAGTACATAAGCTAGAATGTCATATATTTGAACAATGGATTAAAGAATGAAGATGAGAGTGATCACTGCAGTTATGAACACTACTTAAGCTTTGTTTTCACTATTAATCATAACTGCGATGATCACTCTCACCTTCAGTACACCTATATTTTTAGCGTTAAAATGCCTATCACCCTTATCCAGTGACAATGAATTCTGATAATTTATGTCTAAGAAATAAATCTTTTTCTGTCCTTTACCTTCTTTTTATCAAAGGACAAATCCCGTGAAATGGCTCATTTTCCGCCAATTTGAATTCAAAAAGGAGCAATTGGAAGACTAAAAGAATCCCCACGCTGTTTGAAAAGAGTAGGAGACGTACACATAGTTTCCAGTGTGGTGGTGTATCTCTCATCTGATGGTTAAATGCTTGGAGATATTAGCTGCACAAGCTACTCTACAATCCGAGGGTAAATAAAGTAACAACTATGTATGTTGTGAAGTCAACCCGGTATCGCATCCTCTCTCATCACAGTGTTTTCAAAAGCAGCTGGTGCCCGACGCAAGTCACCGGCTACACCGAGCGTTAGTGCTGGGTACTTTTGGTATTCCAAAGTACAGCTGTATGACTTGATGTAGAAGATGAAGAGATCAAAATCTCAGCCAAAATTAAAATTAGCAATTAACCTATGGATTAAAGTTTAAGATAAAACATTTTGTGCTTTCTGACTGTTGTGTTCCAGCATCACAGATTAAAGTCGACCGGAAACTAGCTGCGGAAACCATTCGTGTTTTCCCGCGGAAAACTGACATTTGATCCTGCTATTTGAGGACTTGTTTCTTTCTCCACATTGTGTTTGAAACTGCTAATATAGTATACAATGAACTAAAAGTAACTTTCTGGAACTGAAATGCACCTGATTGCACCTCAGAGCTTTCAGATCTTCAAAATTTCCTGGGGGAGGCCCCCAAACCCCCCCTACAGGAGGGGCAAACCCCCTCCCCCACCCTCCCCCATGCAGCTTCATTGCACGGCCCCACTGACGTGGCATGTTAAAGCTCCGACTACTCTGCCTTTTCCCCCTTGTACTTTTCCCCCATTTTGAAAACCCTGTCATCATCAGATTATTCACTTGTCTCGGAGTCAGATTGACTTTCAGACATTTTTCAGCCAGAGTCATGAAGACCTCAGGATTTTGCACTGAATAGCTTATAGTTTTAGGTGTTTGTTTGTCTTGCATGGAGATACCGGGTTGACGTCACAACTGTTAAGAAGTCTAGTGTCTAACAAGAAAACTATATGGTTTATTTAGGCGCTAGGCATTTCCATCATTGTCATCAATATTTGGCTTAGTTTAACCTACAAATACCCTAATACCTTTAATTTAACTATCCATAGAAATATATTTTAATGTGATGTAAGAAGGAATGTGAAAATAAAGTGGTTTTTTTGTTGTTGTCACTGGTGTCAGTCTTCTTTTGTGCATGGTTTTTACTTTGAAAACCTTGACTTTGATTGCATTTTAAAAATCACAGATACCTTTAATCCCTTTATTTTCTTTGTTATTGCTTGTTTACCATGCCTACTTTTCAGGAAAAAAATTGTCTAGGGGTGATAGGCACTTTAAACAGGTAGCCAACATCATCCACTTTGGCCGACTTTTCACAAGAGCAATTTTATTCTCTATGCAAGAGATCACCTCACTTAGTTCACTTAATATTAATAAGCCAAGGACCTATACATCACTACAAATTATCAAAACAATTGATCATTAATGAATCAACACAACTTTCAATCCTTGTAAATCAATTATAGGCTGAAGGACTGTATCCACGGGAATTGTGCATTACAATACTGTTATGTTAGAAATAAACATGCTCAGGAAAAGAAATATGTGAGTCATATCATTGTATAAAACTGTTGATAAAAAAGCATTTTAATGATTTAAAGCTTCAAAGATATCAGGACGAGAAGGCCAGGCAGGTGATATTGTAAGAACAGCTTACGAAGACAACATTGCAGTGACATACTCATACTGTTATTTTATTAATGTAAATGTGAATTCTGTATTCCAAGATTTTGTCATTTTTTATTGTAGCACTCAATTTTATCCTTGGTTTACATTTCTCCTTTTGATTTTGGGTATGGTAATGTATGATAATTAGTTTAAAACAAAGGGAGGAAAATTTTAAACCAAGAATAAAATCAAACCACAACATTATGTCATCACGATTCCCTATAGATGCATGTACACGTAATATCTTACAGATGACATCTAGACTCTCACCTTCAAATTATATGAGGGGTGGCAAATGGTTCTTCAAAAAATACCTTTCTCACAAAATTTTTATCAAATTTCACAGGTCTTGCTGACATGTTTTTGTTTGCAAAGTCATCTTGGGGTCTTTGGAGTCTTGATTTCTATTGCAAGGCTGAGAAAGTCTCGGTCTCGCAAAAATATACTAGTCTTGTGCAGTCTTGAAATTACTATTTGCCACCCCTTATATAACATTAATGGACACCTCAATTTTTAATGGATTTTTTCCATTATTTAATCTTTCTTAATCAAAATTAAACTGAATGCACTTGGAAATACTGTTTATTATTAAAAAAAAGTGAAATAAAATTAATTGATCTTTCGAAGATACTGCGACTTCATTTTCAAGTTTAAAAATAATGGTAGTGTTGAAGGAATTCATATGTTATGTGTCAGATCTGCACAAGAGATTATACAGTGAATATTGACACAAGTGAATACTTCAACTAAGGCCCTTATACAATAAATTCCAACACAAGCATCAGTATATTCTGTCAACACACCACTATGATATTTAAGCTTGAAAATGAAGTTATGATGCCTTTGAAACATCATTGTTTTATTTCACTGATTTTCATAATTATAAACAAGAATTCTCTGCTTACTCTTCACTGGTTAAATCATCTTTCAACGGTACCACACATGTGCTGGGAATGTAACCCTTTTCTCCACTGCCTTGATGCTTTACATAAAGCCACCAGTTAACGTCTCCCCCAAGCACCTCAAACTTGTGTCCTCTTTCCACTGACAGCTGTGCCAACAGGTCTGGCGCCGTGTACACAGCCTCCTCTGTCTTGAGATCATCATCATCTTTGGGTTTGTGTTCGCTGACAGCTATCACCAACAGAGGCTTTCTATTTTCACCCATTACTGGAAGCCAGTTGACGTTCTGTTCATAATGATATTGGTAAACTGTAAAAGACAAGAAAGTTTTGTTATTCTTGTTGTCTCTATAAGTCCCTTTTCCCATTAAGGAACAAAAATTGAAGTTGTCCCAAGCCTCTTGATTACAGAAACAAATAAAGTCATCAAAGGTCTTGTAATCTTCAAGTGGTCTGACTCATTTTCCTAAGTAACTGAGTAAAATAATTTCCTTTTGCAGGAAACCCCAAGAAGACACAGCACGCAGGAAGAGGACTGAAAACGAGAGAAAATAAATGCCCTCCGAGTCCTATTTTTGCCAACAACAACGGATTGGGTTGGAGCAGGCAATAAATTTATGTGCCCTTTCTCTGTTTCAGTTCCGAAGTTTCACACATTTTTCTAGTCACTCGTAAGATGTGGGATGGGACAAAAATAATTGTATTTATCCCTGCTCCACCCTTGGGTCAAAGTTGGGGCATCAAAGAGGAATCCAGCATCAGAGACTTAACTGATCTGTAAACTGAGTTGATAATGTAAATTGACCACCGTACAGGGATTCGATTAGCTGACGTTTCGAGCGTTAGCCCTTCGTCGGAGCGAATCGAGGAATTGTGGGTTGTGTATGGTTTATATACAGAAAATGGAGCTACGCTATTGGTGGTAACATAGTAACGTGAAAAACATGAATAAATTAATTGAATGAAAAGCGCTCGTTGATACCGTGGGGATTAAGAGTGCCAATTTGAAAGATCAGTTTTTTTACATCTTCGTGATGTTGAGAAAGATGACAAAGACGCATCCAAACCTGTCGCTCGGCATTTTAATCTCCCTAACCATTGTAAACAACACATGTCGATCTCCGGCCTTTCCCTACATCAAGGTACCACGGAAAGCCGTAAAAATCTCGAGCAAAAACTGATCTTTCAAATTGGCACTATTAATCCCCACGGTATCAACGAGCGCTTTTCATTTAATTAATTTATTCATGTTTTTCACGTTACTACAGCTGTATGTTACCACCAATAGCGTAGCTCCATTTTCTGTATATAAACCATACACAACCCACAATTCCTCGATTCGCTCCGACGAAGGGCTAACGCTCGAAACGTCAGCTAATCGAATCCCTGTACGGTGGTCAATTTACATTATCAACTCCGTTGATAAACCAAATTTTTTGATCTGTAAACTGCCATGTATATTGAGACTGAAAATAATATCTTTGTGGTTCACAAACTCAGATGCTTAATTCTACAGCATCCCTTAGTAGTATTTTTGTGGCATACAAGTCTTCATTATACAAGCTTAGCGTTTCAGCGTTTTGTCACCTGCTCACTAACCACGAGACACGACAAAGCAAAAACTGAATCCTTAAAACAATAAAATCAATCCTACTTTGGAAAATCCAGTGTAATAACATGCCATTACAAAAAAAAAAAAAAAAAAAAAAACAGAAAAAGTGATGGAAGAGGAATGAGTTAAATAGCCCAACTATAGCTAAACCATATAAGCTCAAAGGGTTTAGCAGCTTACGGAAAATTATTAACTTGAGCTTACTGTTAGCCAAGCAATTAAAATGGTTGCACTGGGGTCTACTACTCACTGACTACTACACGAGAATGGAGATTGCAAGACATACAACAATAATAAAAATAGAATAATACAACCCTAAACAGCGTTCCTTCAATTGTTAGACTTTCTATATTCTTTAAAAAAAATAACAATTCTGTTGAAGCCTGGCCCTCGTTTGTTTGTTTAATTGTTTTTTTTTTTTAATCTGGAGCTGCGATCTTGGCCCCAGTTCTGTTTGATACCCTGGCTGGCCTTGCACGCAATTTTTTTCCTCGCGACCCTCTGTACATGTAAGCTTACGATATAACAACTGTCATGAGTTGAAATCAAATTTACTTGGCTATTACCTCATACGCTGAAGTAAATTGACCTTTTTCCTTCCCCAACAGCAGCAACGTGACATGCCGCAAGCTCAGCTGAAAACCAGAGAAAACCGAAAACGGCATAAAAAATGCGTCGTACAAGATCGGACAATTTCCGACTATATCCGAAGTATCGAAGCTGTCAAAAGGATCGACTTCTCGAGAGGTCATCGGAAGGAGGAACTGGCTGCAGGCGTTATTTTTTGCTATTTTTTTAGACATAGCTTTTTTCGAGGACTGATAAGCACACACTGATTCACTCAGATTTTGCAGACATTTCATCTGATCGAAACAAGTAGATTTCTTTGGTGAACTGAGGCATTTCATCGGGTCAGTTTCATCTTTGCAAAGCGCGTCACTCCATCCGCTGCAGCTGAGGGCGTTTGGTTTTGCGGTAAGTTCGCCATTTTTTCAGTTGAATATCTCTGTTCAAGAACAGATCTTGCTAGTGGTTACTTTCTACTTGTTAACAACAGGGTCTAACCACGGCCTTGTGAGCACTAATCACAATGCACGCGAGCTGTTGTTTTGCAAGCTAGCTGGTAGCTTGTAATCTTTACCGGTTGGATGGTTTTGGTAACGCCATAGTTGAACTGATCGCTGAAATACTCGTTTATGTCTTTCTTGTACTCTTGGGGTTTATTTTTGTTTGTGAAATAGCTTAATAAAAAACTTAAGTCTCATCAAGGTTTTGTCACAAGGGAAATTCAGTCACAAAGGTCAGCGACATCGTCGTTTTGTTGTTAGTTTGTGGCTTTCGTCACATCGAGAAACAACAGACCTTTGCAAGGTGCGCGTGTAATGCAATGCAAACAACGTTACTCGTCGTAGTTACATTATTGCATCCAGCAAGGGGGAAAAATACTATCCTTTATAGCATCTTGTCATTTGTTCAGCAGAGGTTAGTATTTCGACCACTAGACGTTACAATGACAAGTGATGCAAGTGCTGGTCAAGCCGTACATTTTTTTACCTTTTCGGGAAACTTCATTTATAATTAAGCTTATCTGTATAATTTGCGCCAGGATATTCAACTAGTGTACGCGCCAGGTTTGCTGTAAATTTCACTCGATTCAGCTCACGATCCGTATGAAATTTAGTAATTATATTTTTGGGTTTATTTTACTTTTTAACGGTATTGTTTGTGGTCAAGAGGCCGTTAAGCACGTCATATTGATGAGGCGTATGTTTTCACTTCAAGGAGTGTTAAATATTGCTCACAAGAGTTTCATTTAACAGTTGAAGGGCCCTCAGACCTATCTTTAGGAGCTGTTGCTAAGGAAATTGTTTGTGTTATAACTTGGACATTTTTTGCAACACAGAAGTCATTTTATAACACCACTTGTTATTATAATCAAAATTGAATAATGATGTAATCGGGCCACGCCCAAGATCATGAGACCAAAAACGGAAAGCTGAGTTGCTTGAAGCATGGTTAGCACTAACCATTGGTTAAGATGTATTAAAACCTATAGGTTGCCATGGTATTTGACCCCGGTTAGCGTTAACCATGCTTCAAGCAACTGGCCCCTAGACATGTATCATCTTGATGACTATTTTTTTGTGGAATTATTATTTCTATATAAATTCATGTTAAACCATGGTTTGTTTGATTGCTTTAATACAAAGTTTTAATACAGTACTTTATAAAAGTGCACCTAACGCCAAAATATTTTTTGCTGAAATAAATTTTTCCACCTGTTTGAAACACAATATTGCATTACTGTGATGCAAATCAGTTTGTGACATCAAGTAAGGAACAGACCCATGCCCCTTACTAGCGTTGTGGGACAGATGATGGCTACCGGTATATTTCCTAACTTTTACAGCCTACAGAAAGCCAAGATTTGGTTTAACCCCTTGCATCCCGATTTATTTCACCTTATTTTAGTGTTAATTTTTTTGGTGATAATTAGTCTGAAGCACTAATCTTCTCCATATAAGGAGTTACCATGCAAATAACTGCGGTCTTGTGACATTGGGGGCTTGAACTAAGGTGTGACATGATACACATTAGTGGCTGTTTATTGTTTACGGAGTCAACAAGCTTGATTCTTGTAGATTTGCAGCTTTATAAGTGTTTTTCAAGCCATTTTCCTCTGCAAACGCTCTTATGCTGGCATCATTAAGCTAGAATGTGGGTAAAAGCAAACCTCTGAAAGAAACCAGAGGTGAAAGGTGGTTAAAAAGGTGCAAAACAGTGCAATATGTTTTGAACAGGTGCAAAGATTTAATTAAGAGAAAAAATATTTGAAGGTTAATTAGGTGCTCTTTAACTTGCTCTCCTACTAACTGATCATGAACTGTTGATGTGCTTCTTCTATTTTGAATATGAGGTCTTTCTGTTAAAGTGCAACTAACCCCAAAATATTTTTTTCGCTTAAATAAATCTTTACACCTGTTTGAAACACACCGCGCCTTTTTGCGCCTTTTTTAACCAGATCTTGTCTTTTTATAGGCTGTAAAAGTTACTAATCATCTGTCCCACGACCGAGCTAGTAAGGGGCATGGGTCTATTCCTTACATGACGTCACAAACTGCTTTGCATGCATGTTTACAAAGACTTAATGCGATGGAAATCGGTTTGTGACGTCATGTAGGGAATAGACCCATGCCCCTTACTAGCTCGGTCGTGGGACAGATGATGGCTAAATTTCGTAACTTTTGCAGCCTATAAAAAGTCAATATTTGGTTAAAAAAGGCGCAAAAAGGCGCGGTGTGTTTCGAACAGGTGTAAAGATTTATTTAAGCGAAAAAAATATTTTGGGGTTAGTTGCACTTTAATGTCTAGCATGTAAGTGGAGGTCATTTTCAGAAGTCAAATTTTACAAATTAAAACTCCTTCCCTTTGGATTCTTGAGAATACAAGTTGTATACAGTGTACCTGTTGTAGTTCAATTTTGTCCTTGGTTCAATTTTTATTTCTTTTGTTCTTGTGTATGGTAATGTATGATAATGAGTTCAAAACAAAGGAAAATAAAATTTGAACCAAGGATAAACTTGAACTGAAGTTTTAGGCAGCTTAACAATAATTATTGGCATCCAAAAGTGCAACAACTTCATCAGCAAACTACATTATACATGATCTTTTTTTACATTGTTCTGAAGTTTTTGTATAAGCAATTTAAAAGTGATGTGAACTTTTTTGAACTAGAAACGTCGCGATCCACATCTTGGGACTCAATCGTGAGACAAAAGATTAACTCGGCTATCATTTGAAACCGCAATGACAAACACCTCCATAATATAGGTTTTGTTTGTTAAAGATAATTCCTCCCAGACTTTTGCAATTTAATTTAGCTATTGTGTCTGATAAATTTTGTTCAAAATGTGCCGAGGTTATAAGCATCCTTTGCCCTTTTTACTTTTGAAAAGAAATTGAAATGTTAAAATTATACCCACAGGCATTTATATTACAGTAGAGGGAGATATCTTGCAGTAGCAGGTGGTGTTTTAAGCAATGCTCATACAATATTAATCAGTTTTAAATGGAATTAATTTTATATCCTGAAAGCTGTCTTTTTTCCAATTTCTGTTGCTGTTTTAAACCAATGAGATTCTCTGTGGTATTCTTTTGATAGCAGGGATTGTATTAGCGTTATGCACAAGGAAATCTTCTCACAGTTTTATTTAAAATCAAACTTCCTGTTGTTTTATAGCAGTTCCCTGGCAGATATCAATGCACAACAGTACTTATATGTTTTTCTTAGTTAGGTAATGGTTTGTGTCTTCAAATTCATATTCAAATTCAAATTCAAATTCATAGGGTTCTGTATGGCTGTTTGTTTGCTACAATCAATTCATTTTTGTTTTCACACAAGCCACAATCTTGTGGATAGATGCATGATAATCAACCCTGTCAAAATGTTTTGCAGTAGTAGGTAGCATTTACAAGTAGAGTAGAAGGCAGCAACTGCCAGCAAACCTTGCCTGCTAGAGAACTCACAGTGAAGTCCAAGTGTGAAGTAAATGGCAAATAAAAATTGTAGGTGGCAAATTTGCCGGCTGCCAGCAAATTTTGTCGGGGCTGGGTAATTTATCCATATTACATCCAAATCATAATCAAGACAATTTCATGGCAGATCAGCAGTGATTTTAAAATACCAGAATTGCCTTGATCAAATTAAGAAAATGTGGTGCATCTTTTCAGACAATGTCAGAAAACACAGAAAATAAAGAAGAACTTGGAGCTGCTTACCTGCAGGAGAAGTATGAAGTGAATGGAGACCCTGAAGATGTAAGTGAACTTAAACAAGAAAGATTTTTTGGCTCTTGTGTTTGTGGCTTATTGATTAATTAGGGCCTTTTTTATACAAGGTTTTCTAGCCCGGTTAGGCGGGCTTTGGAGCATGAAATTTGATCGACATTTTTACAGTTCATTTATTTCAGCCTGACTTTGATTATTTTTCACACAAAATCGCAATAAAGAAAGTATTTCTTGCTGATTTTCTTTTGTTGTTGCTGTTTTTTTTTTGTCATATTTAGTAGTTGGTAAGGCCAAATTTTTTGCTAGGCTTGTAAGTTTACTGCTTCGATGAAAATTCTATGTAATAATGGTTTTCAAACCATTTTTCCGAAAAAAAAAATTAAAATAAACACGTTATTTTCCGGCCTAAGGTCGGCCGGTATTGGGAAAACTAGTTTTTTTCTGATGCCACGTGAAGGCAAAGAATAAGTTGAGCAAAAAAGTTGAATTATTTAAGGTCTGGTTCCAGACAAACTTGTGGGAAATGATGTGTTAATTAATTAGAAAGTATGAAACTTAGCTAGAATTTAAAGAGGTGTGGGGAATCAAACCAAATAGTCTTCTGTAAAGAGTTAAGGTAGTTTGTGAAAGAACGCTTTAATCTTAGCCCAAATAATGACGTTTGTGTTAGTTGTATTCTTTGATACACACGTACAATGTAATCAAGAACAACATTTATTTACCATCCTGACAAGCAGAAAGCAACTTTGACATCAGTTCTCCATGGGGATTCCTGTTTCATGCCATCTGCCGAAGTACTTTGAAAGTCTGGCAAAGTTCTCTTAAGTAAAATTGAGATGTTGTAAACTAGAGTTCTGGCTAAAGGTTGCATCAATTTTATGTGTTATCATGATAGTCACTTGGAAATCACACTCCTTTTCAAGTTCAACTTCAACTTATAATGTTTTTAAATGTGCTTGAATTTCTTCCAGTATGGGAAAAAACAGGATGACAATGAGGAGGATGACAAGGCAGCTACTTCGCCCCTCGTCAAACATGCCCCTAAAGCTACTGCTGATGTGAAAGGCAAGAAAGAGAAAAAGGGACAGAAGAAGGATAAACTGGATGATCTCAAGCAAGAACTTGAAATGGTAATGACAACTTAGATAATGATAATGATAATGATAATGATGATGATGATGATGATGATGATGATGATGATGATAATGATCATGATAATGATCATGATGATAATAATGATCATGATGATGATAATGATAATGATGATAATGATGATTTAATTTGATTTGATTTGAGATTTATAATTAGTAGACGAAGGGCCACCTTGTGGAAGTACTACTAATAAATCGTTTATTATTATTATTATTATTATTATTATTATTTTGTTATTATTATTATGATGATGATGATGATGATGATGATGATGATGATGATGATAATGATGATGATGATGGTAATGGTAATGATAATGACCATTGCAGTTAAAAACTGAATTACAGAGATAAAATACAAATTTCAAACATGAACATCACTATAAAAATAGTGACCTAATGGGTACATGTGTGGGATACACTTTCCACAATGCATTGCAAATTTTGCAACTCATTAGCATTAACATACTTACAACCCAACGACATTAGTGTGGGATTCCACAGGTATCCCACACAATAATACTATAATTTATACACTACTGTACCATTGATGAAAGATGTGACCTCTCACGCGAAAACGTAAACAAACGGGTTCCGTGCACGGGTGAAACGCACGGCTACTGAACGGGTAAGAAACAAGTCATCAACCCGTTTGAAACGCACGATACTGAACTGTGAACGGCTCATTGAAAATTTCAAACGAGTTGCTATGAACCCTGAACGGCTGATTAAAAATTTCGCACGGATGGTCATGAACGACTGAACGGCTCATTGAAAATTTCGAACGAGTAGCTATGAACGCCCAGACGGCTCGTTGAAAATATATTGATGGGAGGTCATTAACGAGTAAGCAGCTCACGTAAACATTGCGAATTTAGATGACCATGAACGGAAAACTTCGAACGCATAGCCGAGAACCGGTGACTGACTGAAGACCCAATACAAGGGAAGGCGAATGAAAAATAATTATATCCGAGACTTTGCGAGACATTGAGACTAATATATTTCCTGCGAGCCCGAGACTTTCCCAGCTTTGCAAAAGAAATCGACACTCCAAGACGACAAAGTGAAAAGATTCGAGACTCCCAAGACCTGTGAAATTTGACAAAAATTCTGCGAGACACTTATTCATTCGCCACCCCAAATACAAAAACTTGTTTTGAACGAATGTCGGTGAACTCGTAACCAAAGCTATGTAAAATGCCAAGCGAACTGATCATCTCACAACATCCAAAAACAAGTGTGAACGGTTTTAATAGCAAACGAATAGGTAACCCACGATTACACACGGAAAGTAGCCAAATGGTAAACAAAACAAACGTTCTGAACTAGGATCTAAAACAAATTCAGCTAATTAAACTGATCTAAACTTTGCGAATCCAAACGTAACCACAAAGGTCATTCGGCACCTTTTTATCACTCACTAAAAATTTGCATACGAGTTCGGAACATGTGACAGATAACGCAACAACAGCCACGAAAAAAAAAATCCATGTCCTGTGAACATTTTCGTTAAAGCGGAATGAATAGAGACCAAAATTACTGCAAGAATACAAATCGAATGCAAGTTATAATCTTTTCTTTTCGGGAACACAAATATTTCGATAATTGACTGCGTTGACTGAAAATGACAACATGATCCGCCTCTTTGTAGTTGGAGAGAGATAAAATTAATTCCTGTCTGTAATTTATAAAGTTTAGAATTCAGTTTTGTGGTTCTGCACCTCTTAACAACTTTTCTTTCATATCAAAAGGAAGAAAAAATCGAAAAAGCTCCTAAAACAATTCATAACATTAAAATGATCATTGATCTGCCTGTGATGCGAACGTTTATACACGAACATGCATAATATATATATTTAGCCAAGCCTAAAAGCGGAGCTCCAAAAGCATTCTTTTTCTACTGGCATTTACATATAGTCTGCTTGACATATCACCCATCTGACCTCACTCAAGCTACAGACCCAATGCTGTAGAAAATAGTATGGAAAGGTGATCTGAGCCAGTGGCACAGTGGATTTGGACCCCACGTGGATTTGCACCCTCCAGTCCAGATCTGCTTGTGGATCAGATTTGGACCCCCTAGTCCAGAACTGCTAGCAGATATGAATCCCCTTTTACGAATTTGGACCCCCACCCCTCCTAAAAACAAGCGTTCTATTGAGTAAGGTAATAAAAATTCCTTTCCAAACTGAGTTTGGAGATGTTAAAAAAAGCAAAATAAAAATATTGAGGTAGGTTTTTTTAAAAATAATCTTTAATACCTTGTGTAAAAAAGAACCTGCAAAGCTAGTTTTCATCTATAAATTTTTAAAACAAAACATTTCTTAACATCTTAGAGCAATACCTAAGGACAGGTCTGTTTCCCCGTTCAACTGTAGGCAACTTAGTTACATACTTAGCTACTTAGGTATGGTTTAGAGCCATTAGAAATTGGTGGAGAAGCCTGGTGATTGCTCCTTGGAATCAGTATCACATCAGATATATAGTGATTCAGATCATCACTTCATAATGAATGCAATTTCAATTATCCACAGCCTCCCATGAGACAGTCAGAAATCGGAAATTGTGTATCCTCTGGATATATGTATGCCTCACAAAAATTATGAAAGAAAGATACATGGAAATCAATAAAAATATTTAGATGCCATGAATTAAGACCAAGATATTTATTTTGATCAATTACTTCTTGACCTTACTATCACAAAAAAAAAAACTGCTTGCTAACATTAAGCTCATCACTCAATGCACCTACAGTGTTTTCAAAAAGAAATCCAGCTGCTCTTCTGGCCAGTTAAGTGCAAGACCAAACAACTTGATAATAATATATTGGGCATTTGGTTGATACCACTATCAAGGTGATTCATCAAAGCAAAAGTGCTGGAAATCCGTTAGCCATCTTAACTTGATCTTAACATACTTCATCAAACATCAGAGATTCCATTAAACATTAATGCCAAATGTCATCCAAACATCCCACAAGATTGGTGTGACCAGCTACTAATAAAATTAATTGAAAGACTGTATGCAGGAGGAGGAAGTCCAAAGGATGTGTACATTAATGACAAAGAGCTTACTTTAAGTTTAATTTTAAGTTTTAAGTTTAATAATACTTTGTCATGTGAATACAACTAAGTTGATACAAAACAAAAAAGTGCATGACTGGAGAATAATTGGGAGAAACTAAATTCCCATACAAAGAATATTATCTAATATTACACATTCTAAAAACTAAGAGGTGAAATTTAAACGTGGCCCAAAGCTAACCTAATCAAATTAAATCAAATACTTGTCTCTTACAAGTCACCCCTGATTTGAGATTGAGACTAAAAATCATGAAGTAATCCAAAGCAAACCTAATTAAATTACATACTTGTCACTCACAAGCTATATCTGATTTAAAATTGACACTAATAATGTAATAGATAGGACTTAAAACTGCTTAAAGAAGGTGCATGCATGATGTTCGATGGAACACCATTCCAGTCTGTTATGTAGCGATTAAAAAAAGAAAAGCTGAAGGCCATATATATATTTAGCCATGCCAAGCCTAGAATCAGAGCTGCATGCACACTCTCACCGAGCAACTTCGCAAGAGTTTATTTGGGCCAGTTTAATTTGTGTCCAAAATAATTAAGCAGCAGCAGGGAAAACGAAGAGTTTTCGATAGTAAACGTTTGCAAAAAAAAAAAAAAAAAAAAAGACGGACATTCTTGAGTCAAACTACTTTGAGATGAAAGCGTAAAGGGATTCAAAGCGGATCAAAAAAAACAAAACAAAACAAAACAAAAACACTGCAAGCGAACAAAGTACGATGCCGGCGAGTGTTTGCTCGAAGAAGGAGAAGGAGGAGAAATTAAACAAGACTAGCTAGTAATTAAAATAGCTTGTAATGATAAAGCTAGGAAAATCGGTATTTATTTTGACATAAATGCCCCTACAAAAAAAAAAATTAAGGGTACAAACTCTTCGTTTACAGCAGTCAACAGGAATTGACCGCGGTTCAGAAACAATATAACAACAAACATAAGACTTATTACAAGAAAACAAAGCACAATATGAATAATATTTCTTCGAAGATTCTTGGAGAAGGTGCAGAAATTGGACAGGTAACAAAACTATCTTGTATTAAGCTAGAAAATTTCCTTAGCAGATTTGACATAAATGTCCGTAGAAAAGACAAAAAAAAGGTCCGTACCTGATCGTTTAGAGCAGTCAACAGGAATCACTGAGAAAGCAATCACTCGGAATGCGACAGAGCTGAATAATAGAGCCATTTCCCACAAAATCTTTCCTTGGCTTACACAAAACACTTAAGTGCTTTGATGGTTTTACTGTTACTTCCCATGTCTTCCGAAGAACCTTCTTCAATTAATGATTCTCAGTGGCAAAACATCATCCAGATAACGAAGAAAGCGCTTGCCAAACCAAACGAGCATTTCTCTCGCAGACCCGTCCACTTTAAAATTTATCAAAACCAGCCAGCCAGTCAACCCATTTCGCTGTTTTTAACATCCAAACGCTGATTCTTACCGGTTCAAACAAACGACATGTTTAAAGACGGCGAAACTTAATTGTTGTTTACAGGCTGCTTTCGACGAAGATCTCTTAAAGACTTGACGAAGTGAAGCGCGCTGGGGTTTGACTGTTTTGGCAGCATTTTGACAACTTAATGTCAGATTTTGAGAAGTGCACATGCACATGCATTTGATCGGATTTTTTATTTTTACTCGAGCTCGAGTCTCCCCCTTTAATGCTTAATTTTACGAGGACTCATTGCGATTACGTGTTGACAAGATAAGGGCAAAAGTTTCTTAACGCTACTGTGAGGAACCAAGGTCGAAAAACAGTCAGCCAAGCCGAGTAAAAACACTCGTTCGCTTGCAAAGAAAACAACGTAACAAAACAAACAAACAATTCAACTACTTCTTTGCGTCCAAAACGAGTACAGATGATTGTTATTTATATCCATTCGAGAGAAAAATACAAGTTTCATTCCTGAACAAAAGTAACAACGATTAAACCAAATGTTAAGCTTCTATTTATTTAATTTACCTCACTGTCCTGTGTTGTAGAGGTTTCTACCACTTGAAAATGCGTAAGCTTCAGTAAAGTAAAAACAAGCATCCGCAAAAATAGCAAACGGTTTGTCCAAAGAAAGAGCTTCTTCCACAGAGTTTGAGCTACTCATTCCTCCCATTAATACCGGTGAACTGTTAAGTGACTTTTCTTGGTGAGATGCAAGTTGCCGCGGTGAAGTGAAAGCCCTTGAAGCATTGAATTATACTGTTTTCAACCGCACAATCTTTGAAGCTTTTCCTGAGAAAAATCTTCCGTCCTTCCTTTCATCACTTGAAAATTCACCTTCCGGAGTATCTTTTGACAAGTTCTTGATCTTTATGCTTTTTACGCGAAAGACAAACTTCGATCGAAGAAGATGAAGTTGTTTTGCTCAAAATAAAGAAACCAACTGAATGTGAAATTACCAGCCGCAGAAAGCGCGCGAAAAATTTTAACGGCCTCGATTTGGTTTGGGTGTCCCACACTTGGCTTGAGCCTGCGATCCAATGGAAAGCAAGTACCTGGTCAGCGGTCAACTTCAAAAAAACAGCTGACCTCGATGAGGTATTAACTTGAGCCCGCGATATGGTCACGTAATACTGGTCAGCGGATACCTTGTTTTGACAAGTGTCAATTGGCTATAAGATGGATGTCCAGTATCAAAGATGTACGCTGTAAAGTAGCTGGTCAGCTGCGCCAGGTGGAGTATGGCCGCCATGTTGGATTATTATGATTATTATTAGGATATTATTAATTATTGGGCGACTCCGTCGTCGTCATCGTCGTTGTCGTTGTCGTGCGTACGCGCCCACGAGCAATACCGCTAGCCATTTTTACCATGAGAAAAGCAGTTGACGGGTTTCTATAGGTATGGTGCTCCGCTTGACGGCCCTTCGGGCCGTCGGAGCTCCGCTATTAATTAATTTTCATTCAACAACAATTGCACATGAGTGGCGAGAACCGCCAACTTGTGAGTTTTTTAGCGCATCATTGACTTTACAATGATTCAGTCTTTTCTTTTTTTTCTCCCTTATAATCGTGCGTGATTAAATATAGAACGGTTTTTGAATAAAAGCAAGGTTTTTTTTTAAGCAGAAAACTTGTCCGTCATGCGCTGTCACATGTGTTGCTGACGGGCTTTGAAACTTTATCAGTCAGATCAGTGGCGTGAACCGCCAACTTGTGAGTTTTTTTAGCCGCATCATTGAGTTTACAGTGATTCAGTCTTTTCTTTTTTTCTCTGTTATAATCCCGTGTGATTGAATACAGAACAGTGTTTTAATAATAGCAACGTTTTTTTTTTAAAGCAGAAAACTTGTCCGTCACGCGTTTCTGTCTGGGTTTGGTAATCTTGTCGTCACATTCTCACGTCGGCGTCTTCAAATATGAAATAACCTCACCCACTCCCTTCATTTTCAACTCATGTTGCAGCGCAGTTCAACGCTCCACAGTTTCCGAGGAACAAAACTTGAAGGACACTAAAGAGTGCTCAATGTTTTGTTTTTGTTCTCTATGGCTTTTGCGTGGCACAAAAACAACCGGTGACATAAAGTCTGACAAATGAAACAATGAATTCAATCCTAACCAGCGTGTTTTATTTATGTTACAGTGATATCTCTGGTCCCACAGGGCGCACAGAGAGGACTGAAACGGCAAAATACTGTCCTTACACGCTGAATTTCGGTTACAAAAGTGCTTATGATGCGCCGTTTATTGATGAGTAATTTCTTTACAAGCTTATTTTGCAAGTGTCGACAAGCATGAATTTGTGGTGTCACGACAAACAAAAATCGCGGGTTCTACGGACGTCCTCTACTTCGAACGGATGGAGGATTTTTATGAACGGCTGATCGAAGGCGTTCAAACGAGTGCAGATGTTTTCTGCACGGGTACCCAAGCCGTGAGAATGGATGGAAACTTTTTTTGAACGGCTACCCAAGTCGTTTGTACGGATGACCCAAGCCGTTCGAACGGGTAAGAAACGACTGGTGAACGGATTCCGTTCTAAACGGGAACTCGTTTGATAACGTTTTCGCGTGAGAGGTCACAGATGATAAATTTATGAGCTGCAATGCTTCTTACGGCATCTGTTCCTGCTGTTACATGCCTTGGTATTTGACCTGAGGTTGTAGCCGTGGGTGTGGCCTCAGCTGTAGTGTATTAGTATAAACCTAATAGCATTCTATCACAAATGCCATTCTCTAATTGGCTATGCTACTTGCTATCTATTCTGCGATAGATAGTAAGTAGCAGTTGTCAACAAAATGGCGGCCACTTCTTTGGGTTTTAGAAGTGTCTGCAAGGAGGATTTAGATAATTTACTTCTTTAGTTTTGAATGACTTGTAGATTTATCCTAAAACAATTAGATTATTTGCTCTTGGTTTCTATGCATGATAGATAGCTGATTCGGGCTACGCCCTCGTCAGCTATCATGCGATAGAAATCTAACTCATAATCTTAATGATTAGGGTGGCTACTATCATGTAATTTTTGGATGTTAAAGTTGAGGTCTATGAATTCAAACCTGTCAAAAGTCATCCACAGTCATCACTTTGATGAAATTGTGATACAGCAGTTTGCTGATTATCAACCCTTGTCTTGTTTCTTCACTTGAAACAGCTAATAATAATAATTATTATAATAATGACTTTTTTTAATATTAAATAACATTTCCACACAAGTGGCTCTTCTGTTTTAATACTATCTATAAAATTAATAATGTATATCTACAAAATAAAAAAAATAAAGACAAAACAAAACAGGTTTTCATTTAATTGTATGTTTCTTGTTGATTGCCGTTTGCTTTATATGCAGGACTGGCACAAGATCCCTCTGGATGACCTTGAAAGTAGACTTGACACTCATCTTACCAACGTAAGCAAACCCAGCCTCTGCTTTCTCTATGGACACCATCTTAAGCCTTGGCCAAATGCAAGTAGTCACATTAGCTGCAAGTTGAACTTGTGTACAGACATGCATTGAGTGGCCAAACAGACTCCTTGCAAGTACACACAAATTGCAAAAAAAAAAAACATCTTAAGACTACATATCCTGTATTTCATTGGCTAATAGGTTGCTATAACAATGAATGGATGTCACTCAACTTGTGTTGACTTGAGTTGGGTTGCCAAACAGTGAAAAACTTGCATCAACTTGTGTGCATATTTGATCTCAACCAAAGTGAGTGTAAGTCATCACAAGTAAAAGCAAGTTCACACAAGTCCTGGCCAAACTGGGTCGCAAGTAGATGCAGGTTGAAAACTTGTGTACTTGTCTGTCCGTTAGGCCAGGGCTTTAAATTAGTAAATACCAAACAAGTAGGGGAACAACTAATGCACAGAAACAGTACTTATTCAATTTAAACAGTACAGGACTTTTTGTAGCTTTGCTCTTGTTTTTCTCCAAGTTTTACTTCCTATATTAATCCAATATAACTAATCATAATTTAATTACAGCTGGCCTTGCACACGCTACTGGTGTACAAATCCAAAACTCGCACTTTATTTTGCTCTTGCAAATTTATTCTAAATCAGATAAGGCTGATAATTGGCAGAAACTTAAAGTTCCTAGAGGCCTTTCAGGTGAAGATAGTTTTTTCAATATACAGATTTTCTATGAGGAAAAAATAATGATAAAAAGTTAAAAAATAGGGTTATTTTTGACACCAAGCATAACATTTGCAGTCTAATCAGCACATTTCTAAATTTCTCCCCATCAGACAACAGTATGCCTTTTTTCAGTTTTCCCTCACACATAACTTATGAGCATTTATTATCTTGAAATTTCGCTTTAAAAATGAAACTTTAAATTTTTAAATTTTTAAACCTTTTTATACGTCAGAAGTTGTCCGTCCTTGCTTTTCTTTTAACTTTCTATTATATATATATATATATATATATATATATATATATATATATATATATATATATATATATATATTTTTTTTTTTTTTTTTTTTTTTCAGAGTTGGATTATTTGGTCGAAGACATTTATTGCTACTCAGAGTTTCATGCTTCTTGCGAAGCAATCATCAGGCAACTGCCAAAAATAACGGATACATAAGAATATATACAAAATTTGAAAATTTGAAAATACAGAACAATGCCTAGCGGCGTGACATGTAGACGGATATGATTGGTTAATCTAAGCGAGCACTGTCTTTAAGAGTAATTTCTTGGAATGTCTATACACGTAGATACCAGTTCGCTTCTATTGTTTAGTGTTGACATTTCGGGTTTACATATAATAAAGTATTTTTCCCATAAACACAAATTGCAACGCTTGTTTACATTTGAATATGACCGGGCCTGTTTTAGCTTACGCCATTTGATGTTGTAGGTAATATTCTTATCCTTTAGGTTCCAAATATATTTACTTAACTCGGTTGCGTGTTTATACCGCTCGTTCCTAAATGAGCATACATGGTTTCTGTATCTTAACTTGAAAGTTGTGTCACAAAGTCCAATGTATGTCTGTCTTGAGGTTGATGTCGTGACCTCAGCTTGGTAAATGATGTTTTGGTCGTTGCATTTTCCGTCCATGGGGCACGTGCTTGAATTCCTGCAGTTACAATTATTGTCATTGGTTGGATCAGATTTGTTAATTTGAGTTTGTTGTGGTTAGAAATAATGGTTTTGATGTTGCTCATGCAGCTATAGCTTAATTTAAGTGTGTTCCGGTTGAAAATTTGATGAAGTGGATTTGATTTAGGAAAGTGCTGATCAATGAGAGAAAGGAAGCACTTTCCAACGTTCGTTTTGACATTCTTGCTGTAAGGCGGGTTGTACCAAAGAATGTTTCTTGGGCGGTTTCTCCGTGATCGCTGCGTCTCGTTGTGCGACTCTTTGTAAGACAGGTTGTAATTGTAGCCGCTTTTATTGAGAGCTTCTTGATACACGGTTTTGGCATTGTCAAAGCATTCTCGTCTGAAGATATTTCTGAAAGCCGCTTGTTGATGGAATCCGGGATGTTTTTTAGGATGGAGGGTGGATGATTGGATTTCTTATGTACGTACAATGGGACGTTACCTTCCTTTGTAAATGGATAGTGTTTGCCAGTTTGCAGGTCAAGCGTGACGTCTAGGAAATTGACAATGGTTTTGTTTGCCTCTATCGTTATCTTTAAGTCATTTTCACGGAAGATTTTGCACAGTTCCTTTTTGATCTTTTCAATTTCTTGTGGTGTTTTGTCAAAGGCCGCAAGACCATCGTCGCGGTATAAGCCGATGTTTTGGCCATACTTTTCAGTGAGAAGGGATAACAGGTAGCAGCCGACTAATTCGCATGTTTCAGCACCGTCGAAAGAACCCATGGTAACATCGAAAAGATCATTTGAAGATTTTTTCTCCCATGGTGAATCATTGCTGAACAACAGCAAGCGTTTTGCGTGTAAGATGATGCCGCTTTTAAGATGAGAGTTGCTTTCAGACTGTCCCGCCTGGCTCAGTACTCTGTACTGCGAAACGCCGATTTGTTCCAGTGTTTGGCACGCACAGAGAAACACCACTGGCTTCTTTCAGAAGTGTCTGAATTGCTGATCGACAGACTTAAATGACGTCCGTTCGACCACCAGGCTGGTGAGTTTCCATTAAAGTTAGCTAGCAATCGACACCTCCCAGCCACGTAAGTTTCCTATCAATGAAACTTAAATCGATGTTTTAACCGCCAAATGTATAGTCTACGTCACACTATCAAACAATACTTTCCAAGCGTCAATCATTTCACATGCCCTAAAGGTAATTCAATTCGCGCATGAATATTAATACGCAAGGGAATGAGCTGACTTGGGTTTTTTGCATACGTTATTTCTCGAAAACGAAGAGGAAATCAACCAAAACAAATACAGAGCAATGTTTTTTAACTGGAATGAAGTCCACATGCCAAATCTCAGTTTCTATTGAGCACATCGAAAATCGACCAAAAACCGGGAGGACGTTCTTGCCCCGAGCCCTTCAATTGTAACTGCAGGAATTCAAGCACGTGCCCCATGGACGGAAAATGCAACGACCAAAACATCATTTACCAAGCTGAGGTCACGACATCAACCTCAAGACAGACATACATTGGACTTTGTGACACAACTTTCAAGTTAAGATACAGAAACCATGTATGCTCATTTAGGAACGAGCGGTATAAACACGCAACCGAGTTAAGTAAATATATTTGGAACCTAAAGGATAAGAATATTACCTACAACATCAAATGGCGTAAGCTAAAACAGGCCCGGTCATATTCAAATGTAAACAAGCGTTGCAATTTGTGTTTATGGGAAAAATACTTTATTATATGTAAACCCGAAATGTCAACACTAAACAATAGAAGCGAACTGGTATCTACGTGTAGACATTCCAAGAAATTCCTCTTAAAGACAGTGCTCGCTTAGATTAACCAATCATATCCGTCTACGTGTCATGCCGCTAGGCATTGTTCTGTATTTTCAAATTTTCAAATTTTGTATATATTCTTATGTATCCGTTATTTTTGGCAGTTGCCTGATGATTGCTTCGCAAGAAGCATGAAACTCTGAGTAGCAATAAATGTCTTCGACCAAATAATCCAACTCTGAAAATATACATATTGCTCTAGTTTATCTATTGAGCACTTTAATAGCTGATGAAGACTTCAATTCATTACCTTTCTATATATATATATATATATATATATATATATATATATATATATATATATATCGTTTATATTAATATAATTATACACTGTAAACGATGGGAAATGCAAAAAGAGAAATTTTGTTATATACACTGTACAATGTTGCTCTTCACAGGGTCACACTCAGGAAAAGGCAGATGAACTTTTTGAGCGTGACGGTCCAAATGCCTTGACTCCGCCACCCACCACCCCAGAGTGGGTGAAATTCTGTAAACAGCTGTTCAGTGGCTTTGCTTTGCTGCTGTGGATTGGTTCTATTCTTTGTTTTATCAACTTCGGAATTAAAGTAGCCACAGTAGACGAACCTGATAAGGATGATGTAAGTTGGTGCTTTTTGTTCACTATTGTGAATGGTTAACTTTTTAGTTTTGAGTTGAAATTGTTCTTGCTGTGTTTTGTTTCAGCTGTACCTGGGTATTGTTCTTGCCGCAGTGGTCATCATTACAGGATGCTTTTCGTATTACCAGGTCAGTAAAGGTGTTGGATGAAGCCAACATTGGAGTCATTTGTTTGATCATTTTAAACCATATTGTTGAGACCTACAGTGAAAGAGGCAGTGTCACATAACATGGATCTGAACCCAAACCAGGGCTCGAAATTTAAAAAAATCTTAAGTCGCCTTTTGGCGACTAGCAAAGGAAAAATAGTCGCCAAAATGTAAAAATGTAGTCGCCAGATAGTACAAGAACAGAAAATTCGGCTAAGGCCCTGGGTCAGATCAAATTACTTTGCATTAAAATGACTTAAAATATGAACACGCTAAAGAGAACAACACTTAAAGACCTCTCCAAAATGTAAATTCTCTGGTAAGTGCAGTGATTTTGTTACCCCTGCGTCCTGCGTCCCCGAAAGATAAAAATCTCCAAAAATGCAAAATAAATCATGGCACGCGTCTTGTAGGACGCAAAGATCGATCGATTGAAAGATGTTTTTGAATATCTTGATTGTGTGATTTTAAATCTGTAATAAAACCTACCTCAGGTCAAGAGAGCAGTATCGTCTGCCTATAAAATAGGTCCAGAAGTATTTTTCAAACGACTAAACAGAAGCATTTCCACGCAAATACTCCGACCAACCAAGAGTGTTCCGAATGTTCCCGGCAATCCCGGGAGTGACACAGTTGCCGCCAGTGCTTTAAAACAAAGACTGTATTTTGATTTCAGTATGCTGTAATAGATTAAATGCTAATCGATATCCGGTATATAGTTTCGTTCCATGGTCGTTTCGTTTCAAGCCTGTTCGTTCCATTTAAAAGTCGTCTCGTTCCACAACAAACATAGCGACTGGGTTATAACTAAGTACCTCAAGCCAAGCAGTGGCAGCAGATCAAGAAATTTGTGTTAAACGTGTCGTTCTCTCCAATCCTCACGAATGCTCGTACAGTATACAAACACTTTAATGGTTAGCAAAGGCTTTGATGGACTGAAGACCAGGCTATGCGCGCGCAATTGATCGTATAAAAATTGTTAGATACGCACCTTTGACGATCACAAACAATCTTTAATAGACAATACATTGATAAAACAAAACTTTCCATCAAACTTCTACACTTGTCAATTGCCATCCCTCTGAAGGAAAAGAGGTTTCACTGAGCACTTACGAAATCTGGTTGGATATGGTAATATACGTTCTTTACAACCTCTGTTCAAACAGTGAGCTTATTTACAGCAAAACTTTAAGATTTCGATTTATCAATTTGAATATTTGATAAACTGTTAGTATTTTTCACAGGCTTCCCAAGCTCAACAAAAGTGACGCGTAAAGAAGTTGTTGTTTTACTGACTGTAATAAAACGTTTTGTACGGGAAACAAACAGAAAATACCACACTTTCTTAATAAAATCAACTTACCGCGATACACTGTTGTATTCTGTATTGTCTAGCAGTTTTTCAGGCTGGTTTTTAGCGATTTTAGCCGGATTTTTGCCGTTTGGGTTTCCTAACGATAATAAAAATGCAAGGCAGTACATTACTTCCAGATTGTCAGCCGCTCGGAGCGAAGAAAACAAACATTTAAAATATACCCGCTTGCCCTTTTCCCCCAAACGATCAGAGAAGAGATGTAAACGCTTCCTATCAGCCCAATCTCAAGCCAAAACTACCACCACAGCTCTTGCTAGAAATGTTTTTTGCCGAACTAGCTCGCCCGATAAAGTTTGTCAACATGCTGGGACAGACCGCCATGGACACAACAAACTTTCCAATTGCATGCTGGGTTACAAAACTATCCCGGCAGGGACGTAGGCGGGCAGTTTTCTCAAATTGTTTTGAAAACTGCCTTCAAAAATTGATTTGTCTGTCGAAAACTGCCCGCCTACGTCCCTGCCGGGATAGTTTTGTAAGGGACTCAACACAGCAATTTTTAACAAAATCACTGCAGGTGGTTAGGTCATATTAAAGAGCTTTAACGACGACGGCAACGGCAACGAAAATGTCATTTCAAAATATAACTTCTTGTTATTGTAACACTTTTGCGATTTAATTCCTATTTGTTCAACTTGTAAAATGTCAGCGAACTATCTAGGAACTAAATTTCTTTGAATGGTGTTAAAGTAAAGAAAAAGAAAGAAAAATTTGCCATCATGTGCTCACGTTCTCGCCAAAACCTAAAATTTGGTCATTTCACATTGCTGTTTTGCAGAGGACGGCAAAGAAATGCACCAAAATGTAAAAAGCACGGGCTGAGCAATTGTTTTTGCTCATTAAACCTAATTGTTTTGTGACGTTCTCGTTGACGTTCCAGTCCTCGTTTCTTAAACTCCCTATATTATCACCGAGATCAAGTACAAAGCCTGAAGTATTATATCCATCTCGAACTGAGAATGTTATTGCAGCTCTACCATTATCTTGACGTTGTATTCTGTTTATAATAGATGATCTATTCAATAATAATTAAGTGCAGCCCTTTACTGGCAGAGAAAGTTCTTGCATCCTGGTTATTTCGCGAAAAGTAGCAGAGTATGAAAATTACTTAGGGTTTCCTTGTTTACTAATAAATCATTCATAATTTACGGAAAGCCGCATGTACTTTAATTATGAAAGCACGCACAAAGGCCAGTCCAAACGTCTGACGGTTTTAAAATCCAGCAGTCTTTCTTTAAAATTCTGTGCCCACGATCTTTGTACAAAACTGCTGTCATGGCGTCGAAGTCACGATTTGAAGTCGATACTTGAAGGTGAACAGACTTAATTTGCATGACTTGTCCCACTTTTTTGCAGCTTAAGAAAAACAAGACTTCGGTAAATGTTTCTAAACTTTAATCTTCAATTTCTCAGAGAAATATAGTCGCCAAAGTGGCGACTAAACCGGAACTTTTAGTCGCCAAGTAAAAAGTTTTAGTCACATTGGCGACCGTATCGGTCGCAATTTCGAGCCCTGCAAACATGTGTTTCCAACAGTGGAACAAAGTACTTAATATGTGCATTGAAACTATTTGCAGGGTTTTCAATAAGTTTTGAAATACCTGTTTGAGCTAACTAAAGTAGGCGGCGACCTGATGAATTTTTTTAATAATTTGAATGAAAATACGAACAAAGTAGGCAGCAGTAAGAGGTAAATTCTGACAAAGTAGGCAGCAGTAAGAGGTAAATTCTGACAAAGCAGGCGGCAGTAAGAGGTAAATTCTGACAAAGCAGGCGGCAGTAAGAGGTAAATTCTGGCAAAGTAGGCGGCAGTAAGAGGTAAATTATGACAAAGTAGGCGGCAGTAAGAGGTAAATTCTGACAAAGTAGGCGGCAGTAAGAGGTAAATTCTGGCAAAGTAGGCGGCAGTAAGAGGTAAATTATGACAAAGTAGGCGGCAGTAAGAGGTAAATTCTGACAAAGCAGGCGGCAGTAAGAGGTAAATTCTGACAAAGTAGGCGGCAGTAAGAGGTAAATTCTGACAAAGTAGGCGGCAGTAAGAAGTAAATTCTGACAAAGTAGGCGGCAGTAAGAGGTAAATTCTGACAAAGTAGGCGGCAGTAAGAGGTAAATTCTGACAAAGTAGGCGGCAGTAAGAGGTAAATTATGACAAAGTAGGCGGCAGTAAGAGGTAAATTCTGACAAAGTAGGCGGCAGTAAGAGGTAAATTATGACAAAGTAGGCGGCAGTAAGAGGTAAATTCTGACAAAGTAGGCGGCAGTAAGAGGTAAATTATGACAAAGTAGGCGGCAGTAAGAGGTAAATTCTGACAAAGCAGGCGGCAGTAAGAGGTAAATTCTGACAAAGTAGGCGGCAGTAAGAGGTAAATTCTGACAAAGTAGGCGGCAGTAAGAAGTAAATTCTGACAAAGTAGGCGGCAGTAAGAGGTAAATTCTGACAAAGTAGGCGGCAGTAAGAGGTAAATTCTGACAAAGTAGGCGGCAGTAAGAGGTAAATTATGACAAAGTAGGCGGCAGTAAGAGGTAAATTCTGACAAAGTAGGCGGCAGTAAGAGGTAAATTATGACAAAGTAGGCGGCAGTAAGAGGTAAATTCTGACAAAGTAGGCGGCAGTAAGAGGTAAATTATGACAAAGTAGGCGGCAGTAAGAGGTAAATTCTGACAAAGTAGGCAGCAGTAAGAGGTAAATTATGACAAAGTAGGCGGCAGTAAGAGGTAAATTCTGACAAAGTAGGCAGCAGTAAGAGGTAAATTCTGACAAAGCAGGCGGCAGTAAGGTAAATTCTGACAAAGTAGGCAGCAGTAAGAGGTAAATTCTGACAAAGTAGGCGGCAGTAAGAGGTAAATTCTGGCAAAGTAGGCGGCAGTAAGAGGTAAATTCTGACAAAGTAGGCGGCAGTAAGAGGTAAATTCTGACAAAGTAGGCAGCAGTAAGAGGTAAATTCTGACAAAGTAGGCGGCAGTAAGAGGTAAATTCTGACAAAGTAGGCGGCAGTAAGAGGTAAATTCTGACAAAGTAGGCGGCAGTAAGAGGTAAATTATGACAAAGTAGGCGGCAGTAAGAGGTAAATTCTGACAAAGTAGGCGGCAGTAAGAGGTAAATTCTGACAAAGTAGGCAGCAGTAAGAGGTAAATTATGACAAAGTAGGCGGCAGTAAGAGGTAAATTCTGGCAAAGTAGGCGGCAGTAAGAGGTAAATTCTGACAAAGTAGGCGGCAGTAAGAGGTAAATTCTGACAAAGTAGGCGGCAGTAAGAGGTAAATTCTGACAAAGTAGGCGGCAGTAAGAGGTAAATTCTGACAAAGTAGGCGGCAGTAAGAGGTAAATTATGACAAAGTAGGCGGCAGTAAGAGGTAAATTCTGACAAAGCAGGCGGCAGTAAGAGGTAAATTCTGACAAAGTAGGCGGCAGTAAGAGGTAAATTCTGGCAAAGTAGGCGGCAGTAAGAGGTAAATTATGACAAAGTAGGCGGCAGTAAGAGGTAAATTCTGACAAAGCAGGCGGCAGTAAGAGGTAAATTCTGACAAAGTAGGCGGCAGTAAGAGGTAAATTCTGGCAAAGTAGGCGGCAGTAAGAGGTAAATTATGACAAAGTAGGCGGCAGTAAGAGGTAAATTCTGACAAAGTAGGCAGCAGTAAGAGGTAAATTCTGACAAAGTAGGCGGCAGTAAGAGGTAAATTCTGACAAAGTAGGCGGCAGTAAGAGGTAAATTATGACAAAGTAGGCGGCAGTAAGAGGTAAATTCTGACAAAGTAGGCGGCAGTAAGAGGTAAATTCTGACAAAGCAGGCGGCAGTAAGAGGTAAATTCTGACAAAGTAGGCAGCAGTAAGAGGTAAATTCTGGCAAAGTAGGCAGCAGTAAGAGGTAAATTCTGGCAAAGTAGGCGGCAGTAAGAGGTAAATTATGACAAAGTAGGCGGCAGTAAGAGGTAAATTATGACAAAGCAGGCGGCAGTAAGAGGTAAATTCTGACAAAGTAGGCGGCAGTAAGAGGTAAATTCTGACAAAGTAGGCGGCAGTAAGAGGTAAATTCTGGCAAAGTAGGCGGCAGTAAGAGGTAAATTCTGACAAAGTAGGCGGCAGTAAGAGGTAAATTCTGACAAAGTAGGCGGCAGTAAGAGGTAAATTCTGACAAAGTAGGCAGCAGTAAGAGGTAAATTCTGACAAAGTAGGCGGCAGTAAGAGGTAAATTCTGACAAAGTAGGCGGCAGTAAGAGGTAAATTCTGACAAAGTAGGCGGCAGTAAGAGGTAAATTCTGACAAAGTAGGCGGCAGTAAGAGGTAAATTATGACAAAGTAGGCAGCAGTAAGAGGTAAATTCTGACAAAGCAGGCGGCAGTAAGAGGTAAATTCTGACAAAGTAGGCAGCAGTAAGAGGTAAATTATGACAAAGTAGGCGGCAGTAAGAGGTAAATTCTGACAAAGTAGGCAGCAGTAAGAGGTAAATTCTGACAAAGTAGGCGGCAGTAAGAGGTAAATTCTGACAAAGCAGGCGGCAGTAAGAGGTAAATTATGACAAAGTAGGCAGCAGTAAGAGGTAAATTATGACAAAGTAGGCGGCAGTAAGAGGTAAATTCTGACAAAGTAGGCGGCAGTAAGAGGTAAATTCTGACAAAGTAGGCGGCAGTAAGAGGTAAATTCTGACAAAGTAGGCGGCAGTAAGAGGTAAATTCTGACAAAGTAGGCGGCAGTAAGAGGTAAATTCTGACAAAGTAGGCGGCAGTAAGAGGTAAATTCTGACAAAGTAGGCAGCAGTAAGAGGTAAATTCTGACAAAGTAGGCGGCAGTAAGAGGTAAATTCTGACAAAGTAGGCGGCAGTAAGAGGTAAATTCTGACAAAGTAGGCGGCAGTAAGAGGTAAATTCTGACAAAGTAGGCAGCAGTAAGAGGTAAATTCTGACAAAGTAGGCGGCAGTAAGAGGTAAATTCTGACAAAGTAGGCGGCAGTAAGAGGTAAATTCTGACAAAGTAGGCGGCAGTAAGAGGTAAATTCTGACAAAGTAGGCGGCAGTAAGAGGTAAATTCTGACAAAGTAGGCAGCAGTAAGAGGTAAATTCTGACAAAGTAGGCGGCAGTAAGAGGTAAATTCTGACAAAGTAGGCGGCAGTAAGAGGTAAATTCTGACAAAGTAGGCGGCAGTAAGAGGTAAATTCTGACAAAGTAGGCAGCAGTAAGAGGTAAATTCTGACAAAGTAGGCGGCAGTAAGAGGTAAATTCTGACAAAGTAGGCGGCAGTAAGAAGTAAATTCTGACAAAGTAGGCGGCAGTAAGAGGTAAATTCTGACAAAGTAGGCGGCAGTAAGAGGTAAATTCTGACAAAGTAGGCAGCAGTAAGAGGTAAATTCTGACAAAGTAGGCAGCAGTAAGAGGTAAATTCTGACAAAGTAGGCGGCAGTAAGAGGTAAATTCTGACAAAGTAGGCACCAATTTTCGCTGGTTGCCAGCTTCTAATGAAACCCCTGCAAACATGTGTTTCCAACAGTGGAACAAAGTACTTGATATGTGCATTGAAACTATTTGCAGACTTTGTTTATGGCCATAATGAAGTGGATGAAGTTTTGTCCATTTGTCATCTGAGTAAAAATTGCCTTAAAATAATAGACATTAAGTTTGTTTTCCACCCAAGAAAAAAATAATTCAAATCTACCTCTTAGTGATCATACATTGGCCATTCATGTTATAGAAAAGGTACATGTACTTGCTTCCAATTTGAACAAACTTATAACAAGAACCAGTGTGACAGTGCCCCTTGAATAAAGCTTTCTTTTTTTAACTGTAATGTTGCTAGCAAGGTTTGGGTGCTTTCATTCCCTGTATTGTTTTGCTGTGATCTGCTCCATTGGTTTACTGATTTGTGTTTGTTATTGTTATTGAGTTCAGGAGGCCAAGAGTTCAAAGATCATGGAAAGTTTTAAGAAAATGGTTCCTCAGGTTAGGAGAAAATCAGAAGTTTGACTGTAAATTATAAACGTTGTTGACATTACTTCTGATAGTTTGTAATAGCAGCGCTTCTGAATGTAAATTATTTCGCGCAGTCGTGGACCTGCGAAATTCAGGTAAATCCACGAAATCCTGCGAAATTCCCCCCAAAATGCAAAATACCGCAAAATCCACCAGAAATATTAGCAAATACATGTCGACAAAACATATTTGATTCTTATCTTGGCTATTAGACCTGTTTTATTCACCACAAACGTCCAAATTTATCTTGAAACTTTGTCACTGCAACAAGTAAACAATGTCCCAAAACTACCAGGTGTTCCTAGATGAACGTTGCAAAAACTGGGCTCTAACCATAACGTTAACCACTGAAGGATTTGCTTATTTCTTGAGCAAATTGTTGTTGAAAGAGTAAATGATTATCTCTGTTAAAAAAACGTTAAACAACGTTGGTCATATCAACGCAAAATTGATCGATTTTAGCAAAATTTGCCAAAAAAATTCCAATGAAATCGGCTGCTTTTTACTGATTGTTTCTCGGCAAAGTTTGCCCCCAAAATTTCCCGTGAAATTGGCCGATTTTCCCGCAAATTTGCCCCTAAAAATCCCTCGAAATTTGACTTTTTGCCACTAAAATCTTGTGAAATCGGCCAATTTTTTCATGAATTTTGACTTTTTTCCCACACTTTCAGCCAATTTTTCCACGAATTTGTCCCTGGAAATCATGCAAAATTTAACTTTTTTTTCTGCGACCTATCAGAAGCCCTGTAACAACACTGTAGTCACAATTTTGCTACATTTATTTTGCAATAGTTGTTTTGGAATGTTACTACATGGAATGTTTTGGAATGTTACCGAGCGGTTAGGGTGCTTGATTTCAATGCGGTTGCCCCACTTTCAAATCCCGCTCTGGCCGCTAGCTGGTGGTGTTCTGGGTGGTTCCTGGTTCAACTCCTCGGTCATCTTTGTAAATGGGCAACTGGTTTGCCTCTGGCCAGTTGGGATTATTATCATGTTATGTTTATTTGAATTATTTGTTTCTCACATAGTTCTTATTTGTATCATTATCCCTGAAAAGCCCCGACGGGGAGAGGATAATTAAGTAATTATTATTATTATTACTTGGTTCCCAGTTCATTGTGAAACTTAATGCCACACCAGCCAATGATTGTTTTTGAACACCGTTCTAGAACAATGAGCATATTATATTCACCGCATCAACAAACACTGCTCATACATTTTCACTTCAAAAGAAAGTGCACTTAACCTGCTCCCTAGCTCGCTTTGTAGCCCTTATCCTGTAAAGATGAAAGCGAAGAACATTGATTTCATTGTGCATTCCATTCAAAGCGGTAGCAAGACCACTTAATAATGATGAGGCTAAATGGAATTTAAGCGAAGTTAAAATCAAAACTCAAGTGCAAAAGACAGAAAGAATATTAAACGCTATACAACGTTTACTTTCATGCAGAATGTCTTCTATGAAACATGATAACAATCATTCTGGTTGCCTAACATGTGACAAAAATTTGTCAATAGCTGTGAGCGTTTGGTTCGATAAAGCAACAATCATGTTTGAAATACTCCACTTTCAATGAAACAAAGTAAATTTGTTTTGATTTCTTAAAATCTTTTGCTCACAGTGAAGTGGATTTTTCATAATGTTGATTCTTGTCTCTTCATGTTGCTCCACTTTTGAACTAAACTGTAATTCAGTGAGTTTGAAACAGGAAAAGGCTTGATCATGTATCCTTTACTTCATAAAAAAATCATTTATTTGTTGTTTATGAGAAGATGTTTATTGTTGTGCCAGACATTCCGCCAATATACTTGAGTAGTTTGTTGTGACGCTGAACCGGAGCGTTGTGAATAAGAGTGAATACTGGCCGGCGAAGGTAGCAGGTATGAAGGTATAACTATGACAAAATGCAATCCTGAAAGCTGAATGGCAAAAGCCTATTTCAGGAGTACATTGAAAGAGTGCTCTAAGGTTTTACCATTAGTGGCCTCTTCTTTAGACTGATCCTTGTTTGTTATCTTTATTCAGGAGGCCACAGTTATGCGTGATGGAGAAAAGCACAACATAAATGCAGAAAAGCTTGTCCTGGGAGATGTCATCTTTGTGAAGTTCGGAGATAGAGTACCAGCTGATATCCGTGTTTTAGAGGCCCATGGTTTTAAGGTAGGAAGGGTTTTGAAGGCCTTCCTGCAAAAGGGCCACATATTGTTTCTCGGCCATAAAATCCAAATTTCTTTAAATTCGCTTTACTTTGGCATATATAGGCTTGTTAGGGATGGACCATTATTTTCCTGGAAGGGGGGGGGGGGGGGGGTATGAAAAATTTTCCTAAAAAATTTTTTTTATACACCTCTGCAAACATTTTTTCCCCATTTTTTAACCACGTTCTTATACAAAAAGGAGGTTCCCTTTTGCTGCCGTCAATTGTTATTTAATTTAATATTTTACAGCGGTGACCAACAAATTAGAAAAAGAGAAATCTACAAAGCAGATCGAAATCCACCAATCACTGCCAGCGAAATTATGTTACCTTTTGACACAGAGGTCTCTGAACTCATCTTGATTACTGGTGGTAGTGAAAAGCGAAACCATTGCTTGAATTCTAAATGTCCAGTCCTTGTGTTATTAAAAAGCGCACTATTTTAAACTATTTTTCGAAGAAAATTTCAGAAAAGCTATACGCAATTTATGTTAGACATGTTAGCTCCTAGTAATAGCTTGTTGTTTCTTTATAAAACACTCACCATGTTAATTCCTACGGAGCTACTGGCACAAATAAAGAGCTTATGACAGGCAATATGCAAAGGGAGTGGCAGGCTGTTTTGCTAAAATTCCGCAGTAGTGGAGTCCTGATCCTCTTTGACGATGTTCCCACAAGCCATCGTACTCGTACCACCTGGCCTGTGGTACCAGCAGTGAAGGGAGCCACATTGATTTTAATGGAGCCCTGTATCCTGTAGTACAAACAACTAGTACATACTTTTAGTCTAAATTTCAGTTTTGAATTTTTTTTTTCATGAATAGGTTACAAGTTCCTCTGACCTCTGTGCAAACTATGTTTTTTATACATATCATGTTTGCTAGCAATAAAATTTGTCTTTTTAGCCCTTGCAAACAATAGTTTTCAATATTTTCCATACCCCACCCCCCTCCAGAAAAATACATGTAATGGTCCGTCCCTTATTTTGTCAGAAATGTACTGTAATCTGCATTTATTTAATGGTCCGTCCCTTATTTTGTCAGAAATTTACTGTAATCTGCATTTATTTTGTAAATTAAAGGCCTGGATTCAGCAAATTATCACACGACTTTTACCTGTACTGGGTCAACTCAAAACAAAAGAAATGCACCATGCGTCAGGTTTTTTGTTTCTTTTTCTTGAGATTTTTGGCAAAAGTTGTAAGCTAATCCTTTGAATCCCAGCCTTCAAATGCATTTTCTCCTGGTCTGACTGGGGTTTGAACCTGCAACCTCTCACATGGTAGTGAGACCCTGCCAGGCGGGGGTCCAGTGTTGCTTCTTGTCTGAATTTTAAAGTGCACCTAAACCCCAATTTTTTTTTTGCTAAAGTAAATCTTTGCACCTGTTTGAAACACATTGCACCTTTTTTTAGTCGTGGATACACGAAGCATAGGAACGACTGTTGTTGGGGCTCAGATTATGCAAATTTGTCACTCACTCAGATGTAAACAAATCGATATGTCAACGGCACTACGGCAGACAAAATAGATATCGATTTTCCGAAATATTGCCGGAACACCTCTATTGGCTTTCCGAAGTATGTCTAAGGAGCAACAGTCGAACCGATGAACGGAATGAAAAAAGTAAAGTAAAGCAAGTTTATTTCAGCTCGGATTGAATGAATAAACGGCAAAAGGAACATTCGATCAAACAGCCAGACGGCGAAAGAAAATTATAAACAATATTCCGTCACAAGCGCAGCTTCTCCTACGTTCATTCAATTCACGATCTGTGGGAAAAAATATGAGCTGTTCAACCCAAGATATTTTCCAAGTGTGCACAGAAATTGATGTTGGAAACTTTTGACACAAATATACCTGCATTCAGCATTGGAAATAATATTCTAACGAGAACAACGCAATCTAAAATCAAATAATTTTTTTGTGGCGCCATCGCATCTAGCCACAATGTAAACACAAGTCTGCTTTGAGAAATACTCTTCGTTTTAACTAAACATGCCATTTTTTCAGTAAAAGTTTTGAATGAAACTTGTTCATTTTAATATCCTAAAACTTGGTATCAATGGTTATTTAAGAAAACGACAGCAAATGTAGCATTTCACACCAGCAGTAAAAAGCGTAATTTGCATATGTCAAATTTCGGTTGCATTAGTTCGACAGCTTTGTGTAACAATTTCCTCGAAATACTGCTGTGTTTGGCTGGCTTCATTTTGCCGAAATAGTCCTTTTGCCTGATATTTATCCCACCATACGGACAAGATAGAAACCTTTTCAGCTTTCAAAAGGAGCACATTGTTTTAACTCCCACGATATCTCCCTGCCTCGATAATGCATTCAAACACGAATATGTAAATATACACCCCAAGGTTAAATTGCATTAAGCTCATGAACAAAAAAAATTGATGCTCAAAAGAGCTGGCCGTTTAAATGCATTAAAACCTTGTTTAAATGCTTTCCAGAAAGAGTTTTTACGCATTTAAACTAGTTAAAATGCTGTTTTCTCGAGTCACCTTGGCTTAATCCCCTTATCGCAAATAAGGTCACATATCCATGACTTCTTCACAGTTTTACTTTGATTCCAAATCTTGACTAGTTGTATTGACTTTTCTAGGGTGTTAAAGTAGCAAAATCTGGCCATCGTCTGCCCCACAAACGAGTCAGAAGGGGCTTGGGTCTATTCTCGATTTGACGTCACAAATTGCTTTGCATGCATGTTTACAAAGACTTAATGCGATTAAAATCAGTTTGTGACGTCAAATCGAGAATAGACCCAAGCCCCTTCAGACTCGGTCGTGGGGCAGACGATGGCCATATTTTGCAACTGTAACACCCTAGAAAAGTCAAAATAACTAATCAAGATTTGGTAAAAAAGACGCAATGCGTTTCAAACAGGTGCAAAAATTCTTGGGTTTAGGTGCACTTTAAAATCTCCTGTGTCGGTGTTAAAATCACTAATTCTCGGCCTTGATTTCACTGTCGGAATTTTGCCAGGGATGATGTCTTGTCAGGATTTCATTTTATGTGCTGGCGCTACTTTTTAGGCCATGTCGCTTGTCTGAATTTATCCCATCAGGGCCTCAGTAGTCGGGTGCTCTACCAACTGAGCTAAGTGGTCTACAGTTGCAGTCACCTGTACCATTGCTTTTTTCCCTTTTTTATGCTAGGTTGACAACTCTTCCCTGACTGGTGAATCAGAACCTCAAGTTCGCACCCCAGAATTTACCCATGACAATCCTTTGGAGACGAAAAACCTAGCATTCTTCTCTACAAATGCAGTTGAAGGAACCTGCACTGGAATTGTTGTGCAAATAGGGGACAACACCGTCATGGGGCGCATTGCTAACTTGGCCAGTGGACTGGGCTCAGGAAAAACACCAATTGCTGTTGAAATCGAGCATTTTATTCATATCATCACTGGCGTAGCAGTTACCCTTGGAGTCACCTTCTTTGTTCTTTCTTTGATTCTCGGATACCACTGGCGGACCGCTGCTATTTTCTTGATTGGCATCATCGTTGCTAATGTTCCCGAAGGACTGCTTGCAACTGTCACGGTAATTATGTGCAGCCTCTTTCATTTCCTCAGTAATTGAAGGGCTGGGGGCATAAACTGCCTATGTGGAATTTTCGGCCGTTTTTTTTATTTCGCTTGGATTTGTCCAAATTTTTGCATGTGAACTGCATTTTGATTCAAAAACATTGTCCCGTATTTTTTTTTCACCAATTTCTTTTTCGTTTTCGAGAAATAACATATGCAAAAAAAACACCTAAAACTCTACATACTTTAGGCAGTTTATGCCCCCAGCCCTTCGATTAATTATTTTTTTGTTTGTGAAGTGAAGTTCCTCAAGGCTAGACAAAAGTAAGTTGTGTACATTATCAAAAGCATTAGTGGACATGTGCGCTAGGTGCCATACAAATGTACTATAATTATTATTATTATATATTCATTCCCATTATTATTATTATTATTATTATTATTATTATTATTATTATTATTATAAAGTGATTCAAAGGAATGTTATGTTCGACTACACATAACATGTAACATTTTAATACACAACAAATCCATTTCTGTTTCAAGAATTAAAATAAAAATAAAGATGTTTTTATTAAAGGTAAGATAACTGCATACATAATTATCATGATGTCTCACCTTTGTAACTCGGAAAAGCTTGAACTTAATTTGCTTGAATAGTGGACTGCAAAAATCAGAAGTAAGGAATCACAGTGACTGACTCTCAAACTGCATATTTTTTTATGCATTTCAAAACTCCTTCCAGACAGATAATAGCAATACTACCACAAGAAACAACTGCACAAGTAATTGACAATACTACAAAAGGTGGTCGTACGTGTTTGTCTGCCCGTACGAAACTAGCAGATCTGCAGCAGATCTGTAACAGATCTGTTTTGGCAAAAACAGACTAACAGCAGACTAATTTATCGTCTGCAGCGTCTGTTTTCAGTCTGTGCAGACTTAGTGCCTTGATCGTCTGCAACAATTTTGAGCTGCAGACGAGAAACAGATCAAAAACAGATCTGCAGATAATCTGTTAAGTCTGTAGGAAATCTGCAACATGTTGGATTCCAAAGCCCGGCTCTTGATGTTCACATGTCGTCTGCGCGACCAATTCGTTACAAATACGGTAGTTATCAATGAACCAATTTCTACGCAGTACATTTGTATGTCGAATCGGAGTGCCACAGGAAATGAATACATGCGGTAGATGGATTCCTTTAGTTTGTAATTTAGCTCAGTAAAGTCCGCAGCATCGCCAGGGGTTAGTTTTCCACCCATTCAATGTCCACAGCAACGTATTATGAAACTTCTTGTTTGCATGTAGTATTATTTTCATTCTCTCAGGTGACATGCACATGTTGTTTGTCTAGATAAAAGATAAGCCGAGAAGCACGCTCCACAATGTTGAGAAACCACTGAATCTTACACGATCAAAAACACGAGAGGTCCTTTTCATCTGCAAAAAATAGTCTTTTGGATGAAGAGAAGATAGTAGATTACGATAGCGACTTGAAGCGCGGAGTTGGAACGTGACTTTCAAGTCCCTTGGGACATTTGAGACAACGTGTGTTGGGCATGTACTAAAACCCAGACGATGGATTCTGGACGATAGACGATGGACGATGGACGATGGACGATAGACGATAGACGATGGACGATGGACGGTGGACGATGGACGATGGACGATGGACGATATGCCAGTGTCGATTTTGTGGCAAAACGTGACATGAACACGAAATTATAATTCGGGAAAAAATAAGTAGAAGAAGGACGATGGATACCAGACGCGGGCAAAATTTGTCACACAATCTTTAAGGATATCAGTTGTCACACAATGTCACATGAGATATGTGTTATGACGGCGGTATTGCCACGTTGGCATCTAAATTTCATGCAATAAAAAGGAAAAAAACTGTGAAATAGAATAGAATCTCTGACAGAACAAGCACAACCAGACAATTATTGAGATTCACTCATTTATTTCGTTACACTGGAAATCAAACTTATGACGCAATCCTGAGCGCCGGTACACTCTTTTTTTAATACACAAGAACCAATTTTTTATGTGGGATACTTGTGACAGGGCAGCGCGCTTGTGGAAAGGTTAGACCAAAACAGCTCAAAAACTAAGGTATGATCGCTTGTAGCCACCTCATATGGGATAGGGTTCTACAATGGGTTCTACCGCGTCATGCATGCCTCATACTACTACGGACTGCGTGCACGTGCAGTCTCTAATAACTTATGTGACATTATGTGACAACTGATAACCCTAAAGGTCATGTGACAACTGATATTCTTAAAGATTATGTGACAAATTTTGCCCTTATCTGGCATCCATCGTCCTTTGTCTATTTATTTTGCCCGCGATTGTATGACGAATTGGAATTTCGTGTTCATGCCCCGTTTTGCCACAAAATCGACACTGGCATATCGTCCATCGTCCATCGTCCATCGTCCATCGTCCATCGTCCATCGTCCATCGTCCATCGTCTATCGTCCAGAATCCATCGTCTGGGTTTTAGCACATGCCCGTGTGTTGTACTGTTGTTGCAATTTTGTGACCATCTCGTGTTACAACGGTGATTGAAATAACCGTTTGAACTATTGTGGCTGGTTAAAAACTAAAAGCGGGCAAATTGAAGTAGGAGTGTCTTAATTTCGGGATAAAAAGTGCGGAAATGGCTCTTGGATTTTGCCAGGACGTTATTAATATGTGACCCGAAAGGATGAAAGGACTGATTTTCTGGGCATCCTTGTTGGGGTTTATCCATATATGGAAGCATTTCTGGAGTATCAGTTTTTGGCGGGCGCTGGATGAATGTGATGTACGTACTCCTGTTTGCTGTAAAAGTGAACTGATTACTGCAGGAAAGTTGCAAACAGTCCTGAAAAGAATTTTGCAGGTTATTGATGTAGATAATTGAAATGAAGCAGACTGATCGAGACTGATATACAAGGTGAGCAACTTTTACCGCTCTGTTTGTTGTTGTAGAAGAACAAATAGCGCCACCGGCGAACAAAATTCAAATGGTGCCGTGTTTCTTTGGTGTTCATTAGTTCTGTAAGTTGGCAGTGTTAGATAATTGAAGTTGATACAATTCACTGTATTGTAATAAGTTGAAAGTTTTTCCTTGCGGTCATCAGCGAACATGAATTCAGCGTTAACTTAAGCCGTCATTTCGGAGCTGAACAAAATTAAAATTTGCCGATTGATTAATGTTGTACCGTGGTGGTAGCGTAATTTTATACTAGCTGTACTAATAAGCTTTGTTTCCCTTGTAATGGATATACTTCTGTTATGATTTTATACAAAGATGTTGGCCTCAATTTTAAAATAAATGATGTTTGATTTGTGAAGATCATCTGCTTTTTGTCTGCTAATTGTATATGCCAAATGCCCTCGTCTGCAGAACATCTGCAGATCTGCAGAACCTCTGCAGATGTTCTGCAGATGTTTTGCAGACATTCTGCAGATATTCTGCAGACATTCTGCAGATATTCTGCAGACATTCTGCAGACAATCTGCAGATGATCTGTAGTTGATCTGTAGACTATCTGCAGATCTGCTAGCACATCTGTAGCAGATCTGCAGCAGACTATAAACAGATCTGCTGGTTTCCTACGGGTAATTCCACTTGGCCAGAGCCTAAAAGTGCAAGTTATACTGAAAAAAAAAACTTTGAACTTTATGCAAAATGCACATCTCGAAATGTCTTCGAAATTGTTCTGAGCAGTCAAAGCCATGTTCATTGGAAAAACTCCCCTCTTATTCCTAAAGAATCAAGAGAATCAAGAAAAGAGATGCAAATATTTAACTTACAAGGGAGGGGTAGTACAAAAATTGTCCTGAGCCCCCAAAACAATGCCTTAAAAGTAGAAAAATAAATAATTATTGCTTAAAAAAACGTGTGGTGACCCCCACTTTTTACCTTACAAAATGAAAGTGGTAAGCCTACGGTGTACTCAACACATGGTGATAGTTCACAAAATATATTTAGCCTTTTTTTTGCTCAACTAGCAGAGAGTAGTCAGGGCCAAAAATGGCTCCAATGCAATGAATTTTTAATAAATACCACATAAAAAGTAGTTTTTACATCACCAGTTGACGTTATGTATTTCAATGCAAAGCTTCTGGTTTGTTGTATTTAAACAGGAATATTAAGGAAATGTTCAGAGAAATATTTCTTTTCTTATTTTTTCAAGCTTTGGGCTTAATTATCGGTGAAAAATGCTTAGTTACGCCTAATTACGCCTAACAAACATCTACTTTTTTGAAAAGTGATAATCCGTGAAAAAATGTCTTAATTTGTATTAGGAGGTAGCATTGTTTTAAATTGACTCCATTTTGTACCTCCTTTACTAGTCAGGTGGCTTAATGACCTGATCGTGACAAGAGTGATAAAAGTATGAAATTTGGCACACAACTTGCTTGTACCCTACCAAATGATATTAGAAGGGGTGCCCACGTCAGTCTGCTCACGCTTCCATTTTAAGGAGATTTTAGTTTTTGACCAAAATCAGCAAGATTTGGGAACCTGTGATACAATTTCCAACAGTTATTTTACCACATTTGAAACGAATATTGCATTTTTCTCTTGATTTGATCACAATTTAATGTACTTTGCTATTTTATTACAGACTGCATTTAAAATAGCATCGACAAGGCCACATTACAGTACTAGTACCCAGTCTTCGCTTGGCCGATAGCACCAGCAGAAGAAATGGTAGGAGAAACGCAGAAAAAATGCGTTTAAATTGGCCGCGTCTTTTCGTGCATTAAATCTGATGTTATTAGAAATGCTTATGCTCTTTACAAAAACCCTCACAAATGCCCCTTGCTCCTAAGAGTTGTTCTCTTGGCAGTCACATTTACACAATGGCGTGCACGTTGGCAGCGTTAGCAGCGCCCTTTGCAGGTGCACTTGATGATTAGGCCAGGATGCAGTGAAGAACATCAAAAATGTCAAACGCGTTGTTAACATTTAGATTTGTGTCACCGCAGTTTGTGTATTATTTCTTCTTAAACTCATATGGCCAGAGCATTTAGGATCCAAACAACCCGGAGAACTATCAGAATCACGAGGCAGGCCGAGCAGCTGAGAAAACCTTCCATTGGCAAGGGATAAACCTCTGTGATGTGGTGATCATGAGAGGAACCGGGAATTTCGTTTCTTGACGACTTCCCTGAATTAGTCATTCTTGATAGCAAGGACTATGCAGATATCAGAGTAGTTGAAACAGTCAAGAAACTGAAATCTGATCTTATTAGGAATCAAGGACACCCAACAAGCCAAATCAACCAAAAGCTGTAGAAAGGCAATCATGGACAAAAGTGAATGAATACGTGATTGATCATGGCAGTTATTAACACTATTAAGCAGTAGTGAAAATAAATCCTAAAAACATTCAGGCTTGTACGGGATTCGAATGCACGACCTCTGCGATACCGGTGCAGTGCTCTACCAACTGAGCTAACAAGCCAACTGGGACCTGGTCATTTAGTTAGTTCGTAATATACCCGTGAGTGGTGAATATATGAGAATGAATATATGAAAATCATATATTTGAACTGCGGATTAATGAATGAATGTGTGAGTGATCATGGCAGTTATGACCAGTACTTAAACAATAGTTAAAATAAAGCCTGAAAAAAATTCAGGCTTGTAAGGGATTCGAACCCACGACCTCTGCAATACCGGTGTAGTGCTCTACCAACTGAGCTAACAAGCCAACTGCCAACATGGACAAAAGTGGTGACAAATTTGAGCAAAATAATCGCTTTCTATCGGCGTCCTCCCGTAATTGAAAGAACCTCTTTTTATCAACAGGTAAAACCCCTCTCTCCCTTTTCAATGTTGAAATACGCTCCATGGATACTGGCATGTGGTGGGGGTCGAAATGTGAGAACTTGAGATTGGAAAACTCACGCGTTTAACGAGCAAGTTTTTATTAGGGGAGTGTATCAACTACTTTATATGTTATAATGTTCTGTCAAGGGGCCATTGAAATTGTGCTACCTTTGACATCGGCTCAGACTTCTTGTCAGGGTCCCGTAAAAACATCATCCAGTTCTTTGCAAACTTCGTTTTTCCTGCTACTTTCCTTCTGACCCCCTGGCTTCTTTTCTCCGTTGGTGCATTAGCACATAAGCACAAGCATAATCATAATCATAATCATAATCATAATCATAATCATAATCATAAGCATAAGCATAAGCATAAGCATAAGTGAAAACAGCAGCGACATAAACATAAGCATAAGCAGAAACATTAGAAGAACGATCCACTTATTTTCCACTTATATGCTGTTTTCACTACTAAAGAGTAACGCACTCGACATAAGCCACATAAGCATAAGCACAAGAAAAACAGAACGTGTTCGTTTATCTTGTGTTTATGCTTATGCTTATGCTTATGTCGAGTGCGTTACTAGTGAAAACAGCATAAGGCAAATAAGTGGATCGTTCTTTTTATGTTTCTGCTTATGCTTATGTTTATGTCGCTGCTGTTTTCACTTGCGCTTATGCTTATGGATATGCTTGTGCTTATGCACTAGTGAAAACCAACCTTTAGGATGTCAGGAATGTATATGTCCCACACTACACTGGTCCACACGTTTGCTTTGATGGAGCTGCTGCTGGAAATGTGGTATGAATACCTTCATCGCGTATTCATCAAATGTCGAAGCTTCGACATTCTATAAGACTTTGCGGTCAATCTGAGCGAGAGGATCGGTATTACCATAGCTATTTGACTGCAGATATTTCAAGATTTCGGATTTGGCGCTTGGAACTGAGGCATAAGTTGCCTAACTCTGACAGTGGAGGTGAAAGGATTGGCCTTGGTGACTGAAGCACCTCTCATGATCTCATATCTGTCACAGCTTTGTGAATTGCTTTGGAGCACTGCGATCTTTCCCCCTTCACTTAAAGTTTCCTTTTTTGGTTCTTTCTGAAGATAAGGAGATTATTCTTCTTTACTGTATTGTGAATTGAACTTGAGCGATCCTTAATAACATCCTTGAAGTACTTCTGGTATTGCTTCTTACCAAGTTTGTCAAGTTTCTTGACTGTTTCAATTACACTGATATCTGCATAGTCCCTGCTATCAAGAATGACTAATTCAGGGAAGTAGTCAAGAAACGAATTCCCGGTTCCTCTCATGATCACCACATCACAGAAATTTATCCCTTGCCGATGGAAGGTTTTCTCAGCTACTCGGCCTGCCTCGTGATTCTGATAGTTCTCCGGGTTGTTTGGATCCTAAATGCTCTTTAGTTTTGGTCATATGAGTTTAAGAAGAAATAATACACAAACTGCGGTGACAAAAATCTAAATGTTAACAACGCGCATTTCTGATGTTCTTCACTGCATCCTGGCCTAATCATCAAGTGCACCTACAAAGGGCGCTGCCAACGTTGCCAACTTGCACGCCATCGTGTAAATGTGACTGCCAAGAGAACAACTTTTAGGAGCGAGGAGCATTTGTGAGGGTTTTTGCAAAGAGCATAAGCATTCCTAATAACATCAGATTTAATGTACGAAAAGACGCAGTCAAATTAAACGCATTTTCTGCGTTTCTCCTACAATTTCTTCTGCTGGTGTTATCGGCCGAGCAAAGACTGGGTACTAGTACTGTAATGTGGCCTTGTCGACGCTATTTTAAATGCAGTCTGTAATGAATAGCAAAGTACATTAAATTGTGATCAAATCAAGAGAAAAATGCAACATTCGTTTTAAATGTGGTAAAATAACTGTTGGAAATCGTATCACAGGTTCCCAAATCTTGCTGATTTTGGTCAAAAACTAAAATCTCCTTAAAATGGAAGCGTGAGCAGACTGACGTGGGCACCCCTTCTAATATCATTTGGTAGGGTACAAGCAAGTTGTGTGCCAAATTTCATGCTTTTATCACTCTTGTCACGATCGAGCCTAAATTTTGCGTTAAGCCACCTGACTATACCTCGAGGGTTATTCAGAGTTCCTCAAGAATTTTTGCAAATCTTTGTAATGGTGTCTACGGAAAGCTTCAGTTCCTCGGAAAAATTACAAAACAATCTCGGAATGTGTCCAGTCACTCAAAATCCACCTTCCTGGAGAAATCTATCTATTATCAGTGATTTCATGTCTTGATCCAGAGCAATTCTAGTGTGATAAGTTCGTCCAAACTTGTTTACTTTTCATGCCTCCATCTTTATGAAGTTACAATGACACCAAGCATCCAAAACCCTGAAAAGACGTCTTTAATTTTGTCAAACCTGCACACCATGTGAACAAAATGTTAAACGTTTGTTTGACAAGCATTAATTTCATGGTTTCGTACTCCAACTGAAACTTTGTAATTGGGCCAATTGTCACAGTTGTCTGGGAAACTGTCTCGTTTCAAAAATAAACATGCGCAAAAAAATGTTCTTGCTTCATGGTTGAATGGAAATGGTAGTATTGAAATTGAAAAGAATAATTCAATGCATATTTACTTGGCTAGCCTGACATACTTACATGTAATAACTATGTTTTTAACCAACTCATCAAACATCGCATGTGAAGTCCCACCAGCATTGAAATGATGGTGACAATCTCTCTTGTGACTGGCCTTATATCTCATAAGGATCCCCAATTACATAACATACGATAAACAACTATTGGTCTAATGCTTGACCTTGACTTCAAATTCAAGGTTTGCCTTACCCTTACTGCTAAACGTATGGCTGCTAAAAATTGCTTGGTGAAGAACTTGGAATCAGTGGAGACACTCGGCAGTACGTCAACCATCTGTTCTGACAAGACTGGAACTCTAACCCAGAACAGGATGACGGTTGGTATGTAGACTCTTGTTCATTTTTGACATCCTGCCTTTGAAGTGTACCTTACCCCAAAATAATTATTTTTTTCACTTAAATAAATCTTTGCACCTTTTGAAACATATTGCATCATTTTGCACCTTTTTAAACCAAATCCTGACTTTTTATAGGCTGTAAAAGTTATGAAATCTAGCCATCATCTGTCCCACGACTGAGCTAGTAAGGGGCGTCAGTCTATTCCTTACTTGATGTCACAAACTGATTTGCATCTTGTTAAATCTTTGTAAACATGCATGCAAAGCAGTTTGTGACGTCAAGTAACGAATAGACCCATGCCCCCGGTTAGCTCAGTTGTGGGGCAGATGGTGGCTAGATTTTGTAACTTTTACAGCCTATAAAAAGTCGAAATAAAACAAAAAAATATTTTGGGTTAGGTGCACTTCAAGTGATCTTTTTCTCTGCTATGAACTCATTTAAGACGATACAAATCCTTGAATTGCTGGCTACAGTAAATACTTGTCAAAGAAAACTTGTTATTCATAAACATGAGCAAATGAAAATAGTCAATAACACACGCCAAAGAAAAACTTGCTTGTGTGTAACCGGCTTGAATATGACTGTATTTCTTCTGCAGCTCACATGTGGTTTGACAGTAAAATTTTTGAAGCTGATACCACAGAGGATCAATCAGGAACTCCTATGGAAAAGGTACTGAATACTGAACCCCTTGAGCCACACCTACATGAACACTCTACTCACTGTTGTTCATGTATATTAGTAGACAAGAGATTTTATAGAGTTTTACAACAGCATTGTAAAACACAGTTAATGGAGTGTGACATGATGGGCCTTTTGTTCTCCTATCACATTAGTTTAACACTGAATAATAATGCAAGAGACATGAATGTACATTCATACTCTAGTAAATACCATGGCAATTCTGTACACATGTTGCAATACTCTCTGCTACATAATTATATATCATTTGTTTTGTATGGTTAAAAGCAACAACTATCTCTATTCGTGTCTTGTTGAGCAATAATGAACAGACTTCTTGTATTCGATGGTACGTTAATCACCATTGGTTTAGTTCTAAACATATAAGTATAAAAATTCTGGCAAAGTCCAATTTGCCGTTCTCTAAGCTCTTTTAGCTACTGTAAGGAGTGGAGTACCTTTACATTAGAAACATTTCTATTCCCATCCTTCCCTCCCTTTGGAGGTTGTTGTTGTTGTTGTAATTGTAATTGTGGAACTAAATAAAATTTGGGTTTGCCTCTTGGTAGTCACGTTTGGTTAAGTCTTGCAGCGACTTCCCCAAGCTTTGTTTTTTCATGCTATGCTTTTTCAAGCTCTTTATCTGCCTTTATTCTTGTCTGATGCAGCACGTGCTGGCAGAATCGGCTTATAGGGCTGGGGAGATAAGGTAGCTTGAGCTTGTTTCAATTGCCTACACTCATTCTATTATAGCATGATGCTGGCCAGAGGTTCGGCTTACATGTATAATGCCTTGGAGAGTTAGGTTTTGAGATCACGTTGATTTGGCTTTTGTATCAGCCTTCAATCTGGCACAGGTCTTTTAGAGTGCTGGGGAGATAAGCTTAGACTTTTTGACTTTAAAGTTGTCTGTCATGCTCTGATCATGAAGTGGTGTTCCCCCTTTATGCCAAACATCGTCTTTTTTCATATTGTTATTGTAGTCTTTCATTAATATGGATACCTGAAGAAACTGTTACATTAACTTCATGTTTTCTCATTGAGTGGAAATATAGACTGGAAATATTAAATGTTACATAAAGCTCTCTTGAACCTTTGTAATTGTCTTTTTTTTGTTACATTTTACAACAGACAGAGACATGGGATGCTTTATCCAGAATTGCTGGCTTGTGTAATCGTGCTGAGTTTAAGGTTGGCCAAGACAGTATTCCTGTGCTTAAAAGGTGACAACAGTTACACACAAACCTTATTCGCCACAAAAATCGTCATAATTATGGTCTTTGTTATCATCATCATCATCATCATCATCATCATCATCATGACAGAAAAGCTAGTCCAAGGCCAAATTGTTGCTTTGCTCTTTTTCTACCAGTTGAACTTTGTAATAAAAATTAGCGATTAAAGAGAATGGTGTTTCAATTCAACGTTAGCACATTTTAACATTCAAGCTTTAGTAAAATCTAAACATTTAGCATGTAAATAATAAATTATAATAAATCTTGTGCACTGTATATCCCACGTTACATTGTATAATGTTTTTTTGTGTGTATGTACATGTGACTAAAAAAAGAATTAATATATAAATATATTTAATAAATATTAAAACAGATGAGAATGTCAAGAATGTCAAAATGTAATAGTAACACTGAATGACTTGCAAACAATAATATTAAAAAATAAAATATTTAATTGAGTTTACAAAGAACTGTCTAAACAAATAACTTCACATGGGTGGAGTCACTGCTTGTTTAGCGGAAAGAACTAAAACCAACGCTAAACAAACAGTGTGACTCAAATTTTGCATTTGTGACATTCCCATCCACTTTTTATAATGTAATGCAAATTTTTATATTTTACTAGAACTTGAAAATGACCTTGGTGAGGTCGAAACATCATTTTCTTTTATTGCTAATTTTTGTTACAAAGTCCATATCAAATCTGTGCAGCGTGGAAGAACCACTAGGGCTGTAATAAAACTCTGGCAGTGACCACCCCTAGTGTCTGTCTTAATTTGACATTAATTTTACATTGCGAGGGCACTCATAACTCAACTGCTACTTAATTGTAAACTGTGCAACAAGCAGTCTGCTGGTAAAAGTCCCCCAGCCAGTGCTGTAAGGCGCATTTGATCATATCCAAAAGCTAACTGGTGCCAAAGTAGTAATAAATTATTATTATTATTATTAATATTATTATTATTATTATCATTATTATTATGATTGTTACATTAAAGAAACTACAGATTAAGATTCTTCAGTTGACTTTTGCTTTTTCCTCAACAGAGAGACAAATGGAGATGCCTCAGAATCAGCCCTCCTGAAGTGCATTGAACTTCAAGTGGGCAGCGTGACTCAGATGCGAGAGAAAAACAAAAAGGTTGCAGAAATTCCTTTCAACTCAACTAACAAGTACCAAGTATCTATTCATGAGCAGGAAAACCCAGACGATGGGCGTTACCTCTTGGTGATGAAAGGTGCCCCTGAACGTATCCTGGAACGTTGCTCTACAATCATGATCAGTGGCAAAGAAGAAACACTGGATGATGAAAAGAAGGAAGCCTTTGAGAGGGCATATTTAGAGCTGGGTGGCATGGGAGAGCGTGTCTTGGGCTTTTGCCACTTTTACCTCAATGTTGAAGAATACCCTCCTGGATTTGAGTTTAGTACTGATGATGTAAGTGCACTTTAAATTTTCATAACTGCTAACTACCAACCGGTTAGCTCAGTTGGTAGAGCATAGAACTACTGTGTGGGAGGTCGTGGGTTCAAACCCCAGCTGAATCAGCACTCAGAGTCTTTAAATAAGTGAGGAGAAAGTGATGCCTTTGTAATGACATCAACAAACAGCTAGACTAGTCTGGTCTTCTTGGATAAGGACGATAAACTGTAGGCCCTGTCTCACAACTCTTTCTAATTGATTATGTGAGACATAAGAGAACCACAAGGGACGTAATTAAACTCTGGCAGTGACCACCCCTAGTGGATGTCTTAATTTCATATTTTGCATTACATGGGCACTCATAACTCAACGGTTACTTCAACTACATGCAATATAAATTAATAATAATAATAATAATTATTATTATTATTATTATTATTATTATTATTATTATTATTATTAACTGTAAACTGCACTACAAGCAGTCTGGTAAAAAGTCCCCTGGCCAATGTTGTAACCAATGGATAACCACAGTTTTCTTCCCCCAAAACATTCATGTATAACCAGGGGTGCAACTTACAGATTTTAGGAGTGACAGACATTTGTGGATTCTGGAGGGAAAACATTTTGTTCCCTCTGTGCATTGATATAAACTCTTAAAGGCAGCCTCCACTCTTACAACAAATTGACCTTAGATTGTTGGAAATAATTACTAGTTTCCAAAATTTAGTTTATAACATGGGAATAGCATTTAAAGTCCACTAAAAATTGGGAATCATTGATGCCTTTTTTTTTTTCACTTTTAAATTTCCTGTGTGCTGCCATTTTTGAATACTGGAAACTTAGCTAGGAGCCCAGAGTTTGCTGAATTATTTTATCTCATTTTCGTTTGCATGTATTCACTTTTAATATGTGTATAATTATTATATTTAACTTATTAATGATAATTATTAATTAATTATCATTGTGTAAAGGTCCATGTCAGCCTCGCGCTACCATTTTTTATTTTTCACCTTTTCAAGTAAATGATACGTGTATTTATGTATGTATGATGGATGTATGAGGTAATTAATACATACCCATACAACTGATTGCCCGTAGTAAGAACTAGCAGTAGTTTCTTTGTTTTTATGCAGCCTCCCAACTTCCCTCTTGAAAACCTGTGCTTTGTTGGTCTGATGTCCATGATTGATCCTCCTCGTGCTGCTGTACCGGATGCCGTCAGCAAATGCCGAAGTGCTGGAATCAAAGTTATCATGGTTACTGGTGACCATCCCATCACAGCCAAAGCTATTGCAAGAGGCGTGGGAATTATATCTGAGGGTAAGTGTTAGACTTATAGGAGAAAGGTACATGTAATACCACTTTGTGCTGGCTTATTGTTATAATTATTGTTACTTTCTTTCTTTAACTAGAAATGTGTTTTCCATAAAAGCTACAGTGCAATATAGACAATTTTATGTATTAGTAGTCTGCCAATGGTTACACTACGACAACCTCTGAAAAATAAGAAGCTATTAAGAACCTAATCAGCCTGAATTGTGAAAAACTACCCTTAAATATAAGAACCTGTTCAGCCTGACCTTGAAAATTTTAGGTTCTTATATGAGGTGTTTTACTGTATTTACGTTGGTTTTGCTGGTGAATCTGACTTGCAACATGATCAGTTTGCAGTGATCATTCAGTGTCTTGTTACTACCAGAGGGTAATTGGGCTGGTTTAAATGTTTTGGCTTCCCATAGTCTTGCCTGCTATATTTATTTCTCCTGCTATTAAAGTGTATAGGACAAAAAACATTTTTCCATCGTTTATAAGTGTATTGATAAAGTAATAGTTTAAAAATTTAAGGGAAGTAAATTTTACTTGTTTTCAGTGGCCGCAACACACATATTTTTCCTTGCAAAATGTCCTTCAGTGCTGACTTATTATAAGCAATGTGAAGAGAAGTTAATGTATCAACATAATCTAAAAAGAAAAACTTTAGCTTTATTATCATTATTTCTAGCCTCTGTTGCATTGCACCATCCTCTTCCTTTTGGGCTAGGTCCAATAGCATGGGCCTAGGTTAGACAAGTGTTTTTTTTCCATATAAACTTTAAAAATAACAAAAAATAATATGTATGGACACACTGAAATAACTTTCAGCAATGATAAGCTGACAACCCCTGATAGAAATATACTTGGAACTAAAATTACCCAAATGTATTCTGCAGAATTCACTTCAGCTGTATGACACTTATAGTTTGCTCAAAGAAAATAATGAAATAATGGAAAGCACTATTCTTCCTTTGTGTTGCTAAAAGTTTTATTCAAGTAAAAAAAAAAAGATTAATAGTATGAAGCTTTACACAGCAATGCAACAAAACAAATTGAAGGGCTTGGTGAAAAACTATGCTAAGTGGAAAATTTGCTTGAAAATTTTTTTTCGTCGAAAGTGCCTGAATTTTCGCATGTGGCCTTCATATTAATAGAAAAACATTGCTCTGTGTTTTTTTCCATTGGTTTACGCTTTGTTTTTGAGAAATAACGTAGCAAAAAACCAAGTTTTTCTTGGCGGTGTGTCTTTGAGATCTTTTGTTTGAACGAGAAGCAAAAGAAACCTTTTGTTTCAAAGCAGCGAGGAATGGCTTTTTGCCACTTGTAAGTTGTTCCCTTGTTACAATAAGCTCATTGAAATTCACTTCAATTAGAGTAGTTGCTTCAGTGGTGAAAGGCATTAACGAGGTGTGCGGTCCAGTCAATCAAGTGTTCCTGAGAGCGGGACGTCAGTTCTGTTTGCACACCTGGAGTCTGTTTTTTTTTTCTTCCTCCCATCATTTCAAAATAAAGTAAAGCATTAACGTGCATGTCAAAATCCATCTCCGATTAATAAAATTCCGTTGAAATCGCGGCAATGAACGATGAAAAATCACAATAATCTTGAGTCAGTGCAAGGGTCGAATCGTAAATGCGCCAAGTGATAATACGCATTGGCTTGTTGACTTGAGCTATCCTGGTCTGTCGATTTCATTTTTAACCCATCAAGCTCGTGTCGAAATCCATCTTCGATTAATAAAGTTCCGTTTTAGATCGCTACTAAGAACACTGACATATTAAATAGCGACCTGCAATGGTAGTTTCCTTCCCAAAAAAAAAAACACATATGAAAGAACAGACAAAAGCCATGGCAATGCCAGATAAAACTCATTACTCAGATTAATTACTAGCTCAACAATAGGTAGGTAGAAGGTAGAAGAGGTTGAAATCAATGACAAATCTACAAAATGGAAATAAAGCTTGGCAATCCATTCGGGACATGACAGCAGTGACCAGTCACATGCGCCCTCCAACGATTCTTTCCCATTTTCAAAAACTAAGTTTTGGTGGACATCAATCAAATGTTTCCATGACAATAGTCCTGTTCATTTTGTATCAGGCTATATCTACACTATGCCGGATAGCATTTTATTACAATTATTGTAAGCTTTTTGGAATCAGCAGGAAATGAATATCAAATGCCAAACAAATTCTGCAAAGTGGGTAATAAAGAAACATCTGAAGTTTCAACTAATACATTTAAATCGGCAAAAGTCTAACCTCTTGAACTAAATGAATACTACACCATAAACACAACAGACTGACACAATTTTGAAGATGTTTTCACATGTGCACGTCAAAATATCTTAATACAAAATGTTTGCTTACTTGTTGCTTCTCTCTTTCTGACAGAACCTTCAGAAATGACAGTGTTTCTTGTCGGCGTAGCACTGCATATGAGGTCTCTTCCCTCCGCATATCCCAGTTTCCATACCATGTCACTTTCAAAGCAGTGTTTCTTGAAATTAGCCAAATATAATGCAGCGTATTTGATTACTGTTTCGCCAAAATCGTTGTGGTGTTTTTGGACGAATTTGACTCATTTTGCTCTTGCTGTCGGCTCTGACTGGGATCACATGTGCACTGGTATTCCTGGTGTGTAGCTGGTATTCTTGCAGCTTTCATTATTCGGCACTCCAGCCAAACAACGCCTTCCTTGCTTCATCACTGGGCATTTCTGCCATCTTGTTGAATGTATCAAACCAGCTGACACCACAGAGTGGTATCACATGTCCTTTTGGCAGAGCGATGACCATGGCGACAATTTTGAGGTGAAATTAGCACATATATTGAACGAAAAAAGTAGGTTCCAAACATTTCTACCAGCAAATAACTTTAAAACCCTTTTTTCTAATGCCATAATTATAAGCTTACAAATCTGGCAAAAAACGTTTGTGTCATATACCATAGTTTTTCAGTTATAAGGTGCCGCACTCACGTAGCTATAAGATGCACCCCAACTCAACAACTCATCTGTGTCAATTTTTCTAACGCAAAATATTTCTGTAAAACACTTGTACCATAAGAGCTGATGTAACATAAGAGCTGAAAGAGCTGAAAAAGTAGAGAGAACAAATTTTATCAAGTTTATTTACTTGTGACCCACAAAAAAGAAAAAGTTTCATCCTGATTCTATTAGAGTGAAATTGTCATTTGCACTGGTGGATAAAACTAATGCCGATTCACCTTGATTCTACAAAAGCGTGAACAAATTTTCACACATGCTCAATGACAATTTGGTTTGAGTTGAATTGCCAGCAACGAGAATGCTCGAGCTAACCGGCTTGAAATGCCAGTGCAAAAAAATGGATGGACGAACAAAGGTTTGTTTAATTTGTAAAGAAACACAGTTTACATTTCACGAGTTTACATTTCTCGCAATGGAGGTGTTTGCACAGTAAGTATCACATTATAAAGCATGTGCTGTTAAGCACGTCTGATACGTAAATACTGCTTTGCTTTGAAAATACTCGTAATGTTTTGTTATCTCACATTACCAGTTTTGAATCAAATTGTTTTTACTCTCATCTTGGGAACTAAAGAGTGGATTCAAAAAACCTCCATACCTATGAAAGTCAGTGCTTAATCATAGCAGAAAATGCAAATTAAAAAATTGTTTCAGGAAAATATTTGCCTATAAGGCACACCCCAAGTTTAAAAATAATTTCCGGTCTAAATATTGAAAATCTTTTAAAAAACACAGTGCATCTTATAACTGAAAAACTACTGTACACTTTAATGTCATCTTTTAAATGCCATTTCCTGTCCCCTAGTTCTTCCATGCTTATTATAATCTGACAACTTGTATGAGAAAAAATGAGCAAACTAAACCAAACAACAAAATCAAATCAAACCAAAAAGTGAGAATTCACCTTTTGAGGGTGAGACCGCTAGTGTCTGGATGGTATTTTATCTAGAAGGCGTCCCATGTGTTCCCACCTTCAGAAGAAATTCAAGGAAAAGTCACTTAAAATAATTACTTAATATAATTTTGTGGAAAAAAAATGCCTCATGGATGCCCAGTATTCAATGTGTGGCTAAAACCTCAGTCTCCTTGTGTAGGATGGCAAAATGCCTCATGGACGCCCAGTATTCAGTGTCTGGCTAAAACCTCAGTCTCCTTGTGTTTGATGGCAAAGATGTCTTAGTTTATGAATGCAGTTGCAGGACTCATGGACGCCCAGTATTCAGTGTCTGGCTAAAACCTCAGTCTCCTTGTGTTTGATGGCAAAGATGTCTTAGTTTATGAATGCAGTTGCAGGACTGATAAATATAGACTCAGCCAAATACCATAGTTAAGGGATCCACTTGATAAAAGAAGTTTTCTAATAGAGCGTTTTCAGTCACACAAGTAAAAAAATAAAACCATCAACCATTCAATAGATAAAGTCAAGAAATTGTGATGTTATAGAAGAGTAATAAATAAACAACATGCCAAAGTCTCAGGGCCATGTGATATCCCATACTCGAGTTATTCGGCAAAATGTATCAGTCAAAATTATAGTGTTTTGTATGGAAATGCCATCTTGATGTCTCTCTGAGGGATGCCAAGATGGCGGCCGGAAACGAGTTAAAACATGTTTATTATATGTGCTTTGTTCTCTCTGTTAAGCTTTCAAACAATAAAATAGACACTTCTCTTACCATGTTGGCTTTTCAAACCTCAAGAACACACGGTGAATCGATGTTTTCATGCAAGTGACATGACAGACATCTTTATGTCACGCACTGTGAAAAACTCTAAAATTCAAAGTGCTTTATTTTCAAAACAAAGCAAGCTACCGAGCTGAAAACGTGCAAGCAGATACATGATGTGACGTGAAAACCCTCTATAGAGGTTTACTTTACACTGTCACATTGATTTAGGAACAGAGACTGTGGAGGACATTGCTGAACGGTTGGGTATTCCCGTTTCTGAAGTGAATCCTGGTGATGCCAAAGCCATCGTAGTACATGGTGGACAACTTAAGGTGCCAATCATTTTGCATGTAGTATTTAGTGAACCATAACAGTTTGTTTAATGGATTCACAGAGAACATGTTGTATTGTTCTCAGTATGTTGGGTTGTTGTGTTAGAGGACTGTTGAAAGCAACAATTCTGGCTAGAATTTCTTTGGACACTGTGCTAAGGTGATTGCAAAAAGAACACATTGGTAGTAAGTTATAGTCACATATTTGCACTTGCAACATTTAATGCATCGTCAACTTTGCTTCGTGGGTGGGTGGGGCACAGTGCAGGCATTGTTTAAAATTTTTTGCTTGAACTGTCCCAAGAAATTTGACCTTCATTATACCGTCAAAGGAGAACTGCTGTGGTAATTTTCAGTTTTGAAAAAGAGGATGGGTTGCCATAAATTATTGCCAATTTTATTTGTGACAATAGGAAAGACATTGAAAGCTATGGTGCAACTTTCAGGTTTCTTTAAGTAGGTATGGCTATCTGGAGCCAAATACATAAATCTGAATAGTCTCCCCACACTCTTGCAGAAAAATTAATTAAGTATTCTTTGAATCTGATTAGGTGTTAGCTAAACAGGGGCTATCCAAGGGATGGTCTTGTGCCACTTTGTCACTGGTTTAGGACTCTGTCTCTCACTTGTTTTGTTAGGGGCAAATGTCACGACTGCAAAGAAAACAGAGAAATGGAAAGTGAATTGTCCCTTTAACTGTCAGGCTTTTTCTGCCAGTTTAATAATAATAATAATAATAATAATAATAATAATAAATTAATACTACTAATTAAATAATAAAAATAATATCTATTTACATAATCAAATATAATAATAATAATAGTAGTAATAACAATAATAATAATAATAATAATAATAATAATAATAATCACTTTATTTAAGTCTCAAATCTTTCTAGCCAAGCACAGATGTTCTTACTACTAATTGGGGAGACTTAATTGGTTGGTTTTTTGGGAGAGGGAAAAACTGAGTACCTGGAGAAAAACCTTTTGGAGCAGAGTAGAGAACCAACAAACTCAGCCCACTTATGATGCAGAGTCGAACCCAGGAGAAGGCAAGCACTCTCACCACTATGCCAACCCTACTCCCCAAAAGTTTCTGTCGGTTGTCTGTGTTTTGGGATAAGATTGTCACCTGTTTTTGGAGTCATGTTGCTTGTCACTTCTACCCTTGGAAGGCCTCTATACAGCGATAAACAACTGCATCACTGATAATTCAGTTATTGTAGAACAATATTATGCCTTTGTTGAAAATATTGGATGGGTGTTTAGTACAAAATAAAAGCTGTGCATATAATGATATGGGATTTTTCTCTTTGGTTTCTGAAATTGTCTTGGTTTTACTTTGTTGTAGGATATATCTAAGGAAAAGCTTGATGAAATCCTAAAGCTGCACACAGAGATAGTTTTTGCGAGAACCTCTCCACAGCAGAAACTGATCATTGTTGAGGGTTGTCAGCGCCAAGGTGCCATTGTTGCTGTAACTGGAGATGGTGTAAATGACTCACCAGCCTTAAAAAGAGCTGACATTGGTGGGTACCTTCAGTGCAATATGCAATAAGTTGCATATTGCAATATTGTAATCAGTTGAATGGTACTGGAAATAACAGTCAGTTGCCATATCTTGTGCTTCTTTAATGCTAGACTAATTTGGAAGTTTACGTGGACACTGTCAGGCAAGACAATGATTCAGAATTTGTCTTTAAAACTCTGTCAACTGGTTGTATTTGCATCAGAAGCATTCAAAATGTATAAATTGTGCTCGTCGCCATCTGTATTTTTGTCACAAAACTCTCAATGTCATTGTGAAAATAGCACTTCATTTTACAATGCCTTAGGCCTGGTTCAGACGTCGTGCTTCTGCCGTGCCGAACCTAATTACAGTTAGGTTCGACTGTAGCACAGCAGAAGCACGACTTTGATTCAGACGCCGTGCCAGAGTCGAACTCAATTCAGAATTATTGAAGCCACGTAGCAATTATTCAGCGGTATTCATTTTAAAGTTGGCATATTCAGGAGTGAAGCACAAACTGCAACAGAAAATTCTGTTTCTTTTGGAAGCTAGGCGAAAGTTGTTATGACGAGTTTTTCTGGTTACTACACTCCTCATTTCTTCGGAAAACGCTGAAGCTGTTCAATCCTGTTGACATCTACCATGAAACAACGGTTGATTTGATGGAATTCATAAAGCGTAGCCTGCGTCGCAGACGTAACAAAACCCCGGTTAGTAACGTCTGCGAAGCAGCGCCAAATTCCTTGTTCTGTACCAGAATTTGAGTACACATTATGACTGGCCTTTTGTTGACGAGCCAATCATAACGCGCACTCAAATTCTGGTACAGAACAAGGAATTTGGCGCTGCTTCGCAGACGTTACTAACCGGGGTTTTGTTACGTCTGCGACGCAGGCTAATATAGCGAGGCGAGGATCAAGAAGACTTTCAGTGTGTCCAAGGCTACCTTCAATTATTCTATTTTTTTTTATTTAATTATTTATGTTTCACACTCGCTCTTTGGTTCTCTACTCTGCTCCTTCTCTACTCTGAGACTTTAATAAAGTGATTATTAGAGCGCTTTTCAATTGAGTGTCGTAAAACCAAAACCAAAGCAATTGCTCTGACCAATCACAACAGAAGTAAGCAGTACAATGAGCCAATCAGAATACGAAGCAATTTCATGTAGCCCACATAAAGCGTGGGAAAATATGCGCATGTGATTGGTTTTGTTTCTCATTGGTTGAGAAATTGGTGGAAAACGAACTCGCTATCTATTCTGTGATAGATAGTGAGTAGCGATTGTCAACGAAATGTCAACCTCTCCTTTGTGTTTTTGAAGTGTCTACGAGGAGGATTTAGATAATTGACTTGTTTAATTTTGAACAACTAGTAGATTTATACTAAAACAATTAGATTATTCGCTCGAGATTTCTATCCGTGATAGCTGATTTGGGCTGCGCCCTCATCAGCTATCACACGATAGAAATCTCGAGCTCATAATCTCATTGTTAAATAGAAATCTTGAGCTCATAATTAACACTTAATGACTGGTCCCAAGAGGAACAGTATAATAATAATAATAATAATAATAATAATAATGATATTGCGAGGTGCTTTAAGCTTTTGAAATAATGGACAGTAGGCATTTTATTATTTTTTTTTTAGTGTTTCCATTGTGATGAACAGAAGTTTTAGTATTTAGATTGAGGATTTTATGGATAGCAAATCGTTTTAGAATTTAATGACTAGGATTTTTATGATTAGCAATTGGGATGTTAATTGTAAGGACTTTGGTCGTTGCATTGATTGGCTATGGCTGGCCGCCCAATCATTGTATAGGATATCTGGGCATCCAGAAGTTTTTACTGCCATAATAATAATAATAATAATAGAGCAGTTTTAAATTGAATGTCGAAAGTAATTATGGTTTTGCTTTGGTTTTGCATTGCTTCGCTCTGTGATTGGCCAGGAAAACTCTCACCAATTTCTCAACCAATGAGAAACAAAACCAATCACATGCGCATATTTTCCCACGCTTTATGAAGGCTACATGAAATTGCTTCGTATTCTGATTGGCTCATTGTACTGCTTACTTCTGTTGTGATTGGTCAGAGCAATTGCTTTGGTTTTGGTTTTATGACACTCAATTGAAAAGCGCTCTAATAATCACTTTATTAAAGTCTCAGAGTAGAGGAGGAGCAGCGTAGAGAATCAACAAACTCAGCCCACTTATGACGCCGAGTCCAGGAACCGAACCTGGGACACATTGGTGGAAGGCGAGTCTTCTCACCACTGCACCAACCCTGCTCCCCTAATGTGTGAATTTTGTTTCCTGAGAATCTCAATGTTCATCTCAGGAAACATTGAGATCCGGGAAACAATGAGATTCGAGGGAAACAAAATTCACTCTTCCCCAAGCGACCAGTCATTAAGTGATTTGTTATATAGCAAAACAAATGGGTCAAACCGGTGGAAAATGAAACAAAAGCAAATTTTTACAAACGCGCTGAGATTCCAGCGGCAACATCAGGCCACCTTCAACTGCACGCTCCACCTTCAACTGCACGCTCTAATCACGTGCAACAGCGGTCATCATTTCGGGGGTAACAGTGAACTGTTTCCTGTTTGACGTCATAGTTTTCGCAATGTTGCCCGCTCATGGCATTTGGCAGGAAACAGTTTCATTTTTAGATGTCATGTGACCATGAAATAGCCAATGAATGGGTGTGCTATAGTGGGGAAAATGCCAGCTATTTAACAATCCATGTTGTTAAATAGCTTTTTCCAGTGTTATGGTGTACATGTGTGGCTTTTATCAGCAGCCACCAACTGATAACTGTGATTGGCAATATGACAAGCTGAACAAGATGAATCTTCCTTGTGTTCACCAGGTGTCGCTATGGGTATTGCTGGCTCAGATGTGTCCAAACAGGCTGCAGACATGATTCTCCTGGATGACAACTTTGCGTCAATCGTCACTGGAGTTGAAGAAGGTGAGGGGAGACACAATTCTTAAACCTGACTCAGTTCTTACTTAATGTAAGCACTCGATCTTTACAAGTGTATAATCTCACAGTATTATGTACCGGTATATTCGTTCATGTTCATGACCAAAAACCGTAGACCATTTCTTGCAGTGATTTCAACTTTTCAGCCTTTTTATTTAGGAAAACTACTGTTTAAACTGGGCCTTTCCTGTTAAAATGTATCTTTCTCTTTGGACACAATAAATTACGTTGTTTTGTATTAAGTTGTTTTTTGGGATGCATCTCTCTAATATTGCTGTTTGTCTTCAGGTCGTTTGATCTTTGATAACTTGAAGAAGTCCATTGCATACACACTCACCAGTAACATTCCTGAGATTACTCCATTCTTGATGTTCATCATCATTGGCATCCCTCAGCCCCTTGGCGTCATCACCATACTCTGTATTGACCTGGGAACTGACATGGTGAGTACCAACAGAATATTTGATCGCGTAACATGACCCTCTCGGGTGGCAATTGGAAGCATGTTCAAGTGCACCTAAGCCCATGATATTTTTTCACTGAAATGAGTCTTTGTAACTTTTACAACCTATAAGAAGTCAAGATTTGGTTTTAAAAAGGAGCAAAACGGTGCAATACGTTTCCAACAGGTGCAAAGATCTATTTAGGAACTGGTCAAAAAGTGCAGGGGAAGCGGGGAGGGGATGGGGGTGGGTCAGAGTGTTTGGAGTTTTGGGGTATAAAAATCACATGGCCCACCCCCTTCTTTTGACACAAAACTGGGTGACCCACCCCTGAATGAAGGTTGAAAATTGCATGACCCACCTCTTGCTACACATATGATTACTGGTGGGAGAAAGTCTTGTATGGATTTTTGATTGTGTTGATTGATGTTTAGATGTATTTCTTAAAAAGGATGACCCACCCCAAAAAAAAAGTACCTTAAAATTGGATGATCCACCCCTCACTAAGGTCTGAAAAACTGATGACCCATCCCTCTCACTGCTCCCCCCCCCCCCCCCCCCTCCTTATACTTTTGGACCAGTCCCTTAAGTGAAAAAATATTTTGGGGTTAGGTGCACTTAAAATATGCCCTTGAACTATTGTTCAATGAAAACTGCGTTCTATAACTTTTAACCGAATGGCTCTCAATCCTGTGCTTCAATCAAAACTCTTTTGATCACAGGACTGCTGTACTTAAGAAACAGGGAAGTATTTGATTTTTAGTCTTGTTTTTCTCCTTTTGGCTGCTAGGTTCCTGCTATCTCCTTGGCTTATGAAAAAGCAGAGAGTGATATTATGAAGAGGAAGCCTCGTGATCCATTACATGACAAACTGGTCAATGAAAGGTAATTAAGCCATTTCATGTAGAACACAGCCAGATACGTCTATGAGGCCTTCCAAGGGGTGGTCTGGTGTCGCTTAGTTGCTAGTTTAAGACTCTTTCTCTCGCTTGTTTTGTTAGGGACAAGTGTCGATGTCGCAAAGAAATCAGAGAAATGGAAAGTGAATTGTCGCTGTCGCCAACTTTCCCGTGTTTTCTGCCAATTTCTGTCGGTATTCGGTGTTTTGGGAGGGGTTTGTCGCCTGTTTTTGTAGCCATGTGGCTTGTCGCTTCTACCCCTTGGAAGGCCTCGTTTCTTTCCTGGTCAGCATAGCATCTCTCTAAAGTGCGTCTGTAGAGCTTTAAAGTGTGAAAAAAAAAAAATCAAAAATCTATAAAATCGTAAACTGAAAATGAGTTTGTTTTTTATTTTGTTTAATAGATTGATTGCCATGGCTTATGGACAAATCGGTTTTATCCAGGTAAGAAATTATATATTCTCTCTTGCTTTGGGCTGGAAAAGGTTAAAAGTGCTTTAAAAATTCTCTCTCTAAAAACATTTCCTATCCTTGTCTCTTCAAACACAAATATCAATTCGTTTTACAAGTAAGAAACAGGGAAGTATTTGATTTTCAGACATATAATTATGTTATTCACTGGCTGGAAGGTCCGTATAGAGCCATATAGGGAAAAACTATGCCCGAGGTCTTATTACTCAAGACCAAGACCGAGGGCACAATTTTTGTCTATATGGACCGACCTAATCTGGTGTATAACAGATTTATTTTTTCTGCTGTGTTTGTTTTCTGAAT
>JAEMWC010001117.1:25000-60000 GCA_016490735.1 Pachyseris speciosa | reverse complement strand
TTTCCAGATCCTTTTAATCTCTCTTGCCAGGTCTTGGTACTTTTCATACTTTTCAGTTTCTTTCTGCAATACGTTACTATCTCCGGGAACAGCTATGTCCACAATGATTGTTTCCTTTGCCTTCTTTTCTGAATTACAATGTCTGGCCTCCTGTGGTCCCACAGCAGTTTAACCTCCTCATTCTCTTCTGCGCTTCTGGGGGAATGCTCATACCATTTGTCACTGTCCTCAATTCCATACTCCTTGCACACCTCCCAATGAATGACCCGTCCAACAACATCATGCCTCTTTTTATATTCTGTCTGCGCAAGCTTGGAGCAACTACACAAAATATGCTGCACAGTTTCATCGTGACTCCCACACATTCTGCATTTGGGTGACACATTTTGGTTTTCGATTCTGGCTTTTATGGCGATTGTTCTTAGTGCCTGATCTTGCGCGGCAAAAATAAGCCCTTCTGTCTCCTTCTTCAGTTCACCAGTTCTTATCAAATTCCAAGAAACACCAGATAGGTCCTCTGTCTCTCTCTTGAACTGCCCATGTAGCTGCTTTCCAGACCAGTCCTCAGTTCTTTTCCTTTTCATCCTTTCCTTACATTCCTTTGGCGTTTCAACTTCATCGACATTCTTCCTCTTCCATGCAGCTTTCAACAACTGTTCCTGGCTCTGGCAGACATAGACATTGATATTTCTTTCTTCAATATTTATAGCGTCCTCAACACTAATTAGTCCACGCCCTCCTTCTCTTCTTGGTAAGTACAGGCGGCTTACGTTGGACCTGGGATGAAAAGCGCCATGGATGGTTAATAGTTTCCTGGTCTTACGATCCAATTCAGCGAGCTCACTCTTTGTCCAGTTTACAATCCCCCACTGTACCGAAGAAGAGATACAGCCCAGCTGTTAGTAGCCTTTATAACATTACCAGCATTTAACTTTGAGGACAAAGTTTTCTTCACTCTCCTAATGTACTCCTTCTTCATACTTCTCTTCACTTCGTCATGCATAATGTCATCGGCCTCCAACACCCCCAGATATTTATAACCTTCAGCATCATCTCCAATACTTCGGATAATTCTTCCATCAGGCAATCTTATGCCCTCTGACTTATCCAGCTTGCCTCTTTTCATTACCATCGTTGCACACATCCATACCAATGTCACTGCTGAACACCCGGACAGTATGTACAAGTGTGTTAATTTCCTTCTCATTTCTTCCATATAATTTCAGGTCGTCCATAAACAGTAAATGGTTTATTTATTATTATAATTATTATTATTATTGTTATTGTTATTGTTATTGTTATTGTTATTGTTATAGACAATAGACAATAGACAACTTTATTATATTTTTCCAAAGAGTACATTGATAAAAGACCTGAAACCGCAGGTAGCGAAAGCTAATCAAGGTGGGCCAGGAGAAAACATGCAATAACCACTGCTGTTGTTTGTTTTCTAACCAGGCCTTAGGCGGCTTCTTTACCTACTTTGTTATCATGACGGAGAATGGATTCTTCCCCGCTCGTCTGATTGGCATAAGGGCGGAGTGGGAAGACAGGGAAAACAACAGTGTCATGGACAGCTATGGACAGGAGTGGGTAAGTGCTTAAGGTTACTACAAGAATGGCAAATTGCTTAATGCTTCCCAAAGGCACAAAGCGTTAAATTCATGGTAGTATTATTAATCGGCCTACATGTTGACAATGTCACAGAGAATGCCTGCTGAGTGTAACCCAAATGCACTTACATGACGCCTAAATCATCACCCAAAACCAGGATGTCATCGTCGTCATCATCGTCATTGTCATTGTCATCGCCATCATCATCATCATCACAATCATCATCGTCATTACCATCGTCATCATCATTATCGTCATCATCATCACAATCCTCATCGTCATCGCCATCGACATCCTCGTCGTCATCGTCGTCATCCTCCTCATCGTCATCCTCATTGCCATTGTCATCATTATCCTCATCATCGTCATCGCCATCGTCGTCATCATCATCATCATCATCATAGGCAGCAGCATTGTTGACATCATTGTTATCGTAATCACCATTACCGTCATCTCTTTTGCGCTATTGTAGCAGAAAAACCCATCAGCGAATAATTATCAGGTACATTAGTAAAATTTTTGGACGTTTTATTTCGGACGTTTAATTTTCGGACACTTTTATCAAAGTTCGGACAAATTTCGAACAAAAATTCCGGACAATTTGCTGAAACAGAGCTAAAGTAAATTTACGCCTACAAAACAGGAATTAGACAGAAACAAAATCTGTGAAAATGATAGTTTCACTGCACCCTCAAGGTTTTACAGATACATTGACGAGAAAATAACACAAATCCTATCAAGCCGTTATCTCAAGCAGTGTCTCCACTGGAATTCGCTCCACAAAGGAAACTATGGGCTTTGGAGTTCAAAATGGATTCATCTACAATATCTTTTTCAATGTGTTTTTCTTTTCCAATGATAAAAAGAACGAGCAAAGGCTAATCTGAGTTTTATGGCCTACGCCCATAAAAGTACTTGAAAGTTTTACACTGTACTGTTAAAATTTCGGAGTCTTAAAATTGCGGACGCTTAAAAATTCCGGACGGTTTTATTTTTGGACGCCTTTTTGTCCGAAATTAAAATCGTCCGAAATCTTTGGCAAGTAATGTATGTGTTTATAGTATTGTCATCATTATCACCACTCACTGGGTAGCCTTGTGAGTTGTCAAAGTGTGTTTTTCATCAACATCCCGTCTTGATTTTATGTCAATATTGCGGTGCTCATGGTGGCCAGAATGTTAACGTTGTATCTGTTTTTGTTTTGCAGACTTACACTCAGCGTAAGATTTTGGAATACACATGTCACACTGCGTTCTTTGTCAGCATTGTCGTGGTACAGTGGGCTGATTTGATCATCTGTAAGACGCGCAAAAATTCAATTCTACAACAGAAAATGACGTAAGTTCTGCTGTTTTAGGATCTATTTGCTGTTACTGTGCATTAGAGCGGTTTTCAATTGAGTGTCGAAAGTAATTCTCGTTTGTTTTGGTTTTGCATTGCTATTGCGAATGCCAAGAGTCAGTAGGCCGTTCTTCGCAAACTTCGCATTTTTATTAGGTTTTGATCACCGTTTTCCATGGAAAAATTTCCTTCGAGTGAGTTGACCTTTACAGGTTACACTCCCTCAGACGTAGAGGGCTTAATCGTGATTGTCTAAGATTCGTTCACCTCATCATTAGGGTAACAAGACACTGACCTCTGAACTTTGATGCTAATTGCTCGCTACAGGAAATTTCCGTTTAAATCAGCCTAAATCACGAAATATGAACATAACAAATGTCACACAACACAAACTGTAACCTTTCGCGACATCGTTCTGGGATTAGGCTCAATTACCAGCCGCTGTTTCGGGAAATGAGCCCGCGCTGCCCCCTCGGGGAGGATACTCCGGACCCGATTGAGTGGTGGAAATCGAGTCTACTCGGTGATTGGTTAAGAAAACTTGCACCACTTTCTCAACCAATGACAATTGAGAACAACCAAAACCAATCGCGACTTGCTCACAGTCACACGCATTTTCCCGCGCTTTTCGCCGGTTACATGTAATTGCTTCGTATTCTGATTGGTTCATTGCACTGCTTCCTTCTGTTGTGAAGATCTGCGGTAATTGCTTTAGTTTTGGTTTTACGACACAGTAAAAACCGCATCAACATTTGTATGTTTTTTTAGTAATTTAAAGACTTTAATTATTCTTTGGTACTTAAATAACGTTACTACAATTACGAACTACTTACACTTTTAGATACTATAAAGGAACAGATTGCACAACTAATTACAATACTGGAACAAATTACACATATGGGTTATTGGCCAAGCGTGAGGTCAAGATGGCGGGATATTGACCAAGTTCTTTTTTTGCGTGTTTATGGACCGAGACTAAGTCGAGGTCCATAAACACGCAAAAAAAAGAACGAAGCCAGTATCCCGCCATCTTGACCGAACAAGCTTGGCCAATAAAGGATTTATTATATGATTCAAAGGACGCTATTAAAAGACAGTAAAATTCGGGACGAACGGGCTATCCCGAGCGGTCAAGATGGCTCCATCTTAACCTCACGGGTAGCCAATCACAGCAGGATAATAGATTCATCTTGACCGCTGAAAGAACCAGTCATAATAATACTAATTACAACTCAGTACCAACAACAACAAGAAGACATTACTACATTAACACTTCCTTAGATTTGAAGCGAATTACACTCTTTTTATCCTTTTTAGTGTGAATGGTGTAACATTTATATGTTGTTGTTGTTGTTGTTGTTGTTGTTGTTATTATTATTATGTATTAACTATTTCTGAAAAAAAGATGTTGCGTTCTAAGCAGGGCGACTGAGTATCGCAAAGTGTTACAGCTCTGCATGTATCAGTGGAGATTGTAGTTAGACACGGTTTGTGGGATTTGCGTCATGGTTCTTTATCTTTTATCGCAGAAACAACGCCTTGAACTTCGGATTAGTATTTGAGACACTGCTGGCTGTGTTGCTCTGCTATACTCCTGGATTGTCCACTGGCCTCCGCATGTACCCCTTGGTGTAAGTCATCACGAACATCACATTTTACGGGTCACTGACAGTCATTTTCACCGTGAAAGAAATATCGCGAGTTTTAACTTGTTCTTTGTGCAGGGCAATAGACACAAGAAAATCTACGAAGAGATATAGTGCATTTTTGTAAGAAGTCACACGACCTGCGTACCACTGATTATTCCATTTCGTCAGAAAAGTAAACGCCAGGCCCCAATTGTTGAAAGAGCAGATAGAGGCAGATAAGTCACTGAGGGGATAAACTGTAGTGCAACTACGACATATTTATCTGCTTGAGGGTGACTCAGGCAGATCCAGGATTTTTCTTAGGAACGACATAACTGACACCAACAATAAACCGCATAGTGCTTTTTTGCAGAATACCAGTTATATAAGAAAGCCGCAGGTAATCTCAGGGGCCGGTGTACACCCCCTTCACCTCTCCCCTAGATCCGCTTCTGTGACTTCTCTGCTGGGTAAAGTTTTGCAGTTTTTTTAAGAACTGGGACGTGGGGCGCTTTTCATTTAACCAGAATTTTCGAGATTTCCGGTCCGAAATTGAATGGAACGGGCAAAGTTCTGTGAAAAGTTTTTGAAAATATAGGGAATACGTTTTGAGTGCACCCTCCTTGATGGAATTTCCAGAATGACCGAAATTTTCGTGTTCCATTCGCGATAGATGTCGGTTTTAGTCTCCCTACCGAGCGTGAGCTGATGTGGACAAGCGAAAAAAAAAACATAATAGCGGACGAAGCACCTCCAGTATGTCAATGCACGTAACCTCGAATTCTGGGACGTAGCGAAAATTTGTACCGGTGATTTTTGTTCATTGGAAAGCACCCTTGGTCTTTAAATGGAACAAAACGATCCTTCTCTTTTGAAGTTGTTCTTTTGGTAGGCACCAACGACGGATTTCTTTGCTTTTTCAGTGTCCAGACCGCCTGGATTACAGTTTTTGATTAAATTTTTTTTCCTCGGCTGTCGGGTACATGTATGTTATATTGTATGATAGGCTTGCATCACTGAACTTGCTGATTTGGTTCATTTTTCAGGGCTGCATGGTGGTTCACGGCTGTACCATTCAGCTTACTCATTTTCGTCTATGATGAATGTCGTAGATACATCATTCGAAGACATCCTGGCTGTAAGTTACCTTAAATTTAATCCTTCACAAATGATTGTTGTTGCTTTGGTGTTAGTTTTGGTTGCGTTTCGTATATCACAAGAACGTCATGATTATTGGGAAATAAATGAATGGAAATCAGCCGAAACAGAACGAGATAGCTTATGCTCCACTTGGAGTTGAAGGGAAAACCTGTTGGGGATTTTTTCGGAGACTGCAATGCAAGCAGGCTTCCAAGGCAGACCTTCTTTTAGAGATTGCATGACAGGCAGGTAGACCTTCTTTCGGAGATTGCATGACGAGCCAAATGAAGGTCTGCGTGGGCTACCTTTCTTTCTGCTTACCGATACCCGCGAGCCCGCCGTTCTTCCTTTGTCCTCTCCTCATCCGCGCAACAGGAGAAATGCCGCGGACACTCTGAAATTCTTGTCGTTTGACTGCAAAGGCCTTTCTTTTAGACTGTGAGTAGTCTCTAATTTCGGCAATGGATTGTGAGGCGGAAGAAATACGCGCGCGCGATATCGCGAGGAGACGCGACGCGAGGGAAGCGCCGCCGCTCTGATCGCGTCTCGTCTCCTCGCAATTTCGCGCGCGCGTGTCTATTTCTCCCACCCCACAATCCATCGCCGACTTTGGGAAAAATTGATTTTAATTTGACATCTGATTCCTTATTTTGTCGTGGTCGTTTTACGAGTTTGGGAGATGGTAATCAAGCAAAGGATGTTCTCTTTCCTTTTTTCTCAAACAGGTTGGTTAGAGCAAGAAACCTACTATTGACGGAGTTAAACGCGACATCAGTGTTTGGAGTCGAGGAAAGAAGCGTTGATCGTGGAGAACAGAGTTGTGATTATTCACGTGGCGGAGATGTGTTGTTTTACAAGGGAAAATTTATTGTGTCGGATTATAATCAGTGCCCTTGTAATCATGATAAATGTATTATTCTTGGAGTCATCACTGCCGTTTTTCATTTAACGTATTTCGATCATACTTTCAAATTTTGTTTAGAAACATTCACTTAAATTTGGAGATCTTTGCTGGTTGCTGGGGATAATTATTTTCTACTGAGCTACCACGATTTCTCTTTCGTATAATGGTTTGCATTGTATTCCATTTATTGCACAAAAGCATACAATAAAATTCAACGCTTTTATGTATTGTAAATCACTAGATAACTTGGGCCCCGTCCACACTTATCCGGATATTTTTGAATCCGCAACTTTTTCTGTTCGGGTTCCCCTTCTGTCCACTTGTATCCGGCGACGCAGGCATGCGAATCCGCAACTTTTTAAATCCGCTCTCCAGAGTAGAAATTTTTGAATACGCAAGGAATTTGGAATCGTGTGGATGGTCGAATCCGGATATTTTCAAATCTGCCAACTCGCACGCGTAATGGCGCATGCTTTGTTGACAATAGTCACAGAGGAGTCCTGTATACTAGAACGAATCCGGATACGTATGGACGGGCAAATTCGATTTGAAGACGTTACGTGTGGACGTAAAAATTCTTGAACCTGCAGACAAAAAGTTGCGAATTTAAAAATATCCGGATACGTGGACGGGGCCTCGGTTCACCCCTCTTGGAAAATGAATCAACAAGAATGTGGATAGAGTGGATGCACTCAAGAACTAAGGGTATGACTTCACACTGTTTTATCTATCTAGCTCTTGTTTCCCCTAGCCACAACATCCAAAGCCCCTCCTCATTCTCATTTTATCCAAAGGTTCTCCAAGCTGAACTCGTCATCGCATGAGAGGCCGGGTAACATCATTCTCAGGCTCCTCTATTTTCGTCCCTCTGCAAAGCATCAGTTCTAAAGAGTACAAGCCTGAAATTTGTTTTTTTCAGGATTTATTTTCACTACTGCTTAAATAGTGTTCATAACTACGACGATCATTCACATGTTCAGTTTCTAATTTCATTGGCCCTTATATGTAGCAGCTGCCATTATTATCAGGGCTTGGGGTGTTCCTGTGTCCTCATCGACATTCATGAACTGAACATGTTGCGAGAGCTGCTCCATCATTCCATGCGAGTGCAGGGCACCTTTAAACATGGTTAGCCACGTTTTCAGTGTGCTGGCATTTCGGCAACGTACGCCTTTCCCAAGTGTGTTGTACAAAAGGCGCAAGTTTTGTTACTCGAACGAACCCTGATCGTCCTTTCACTTGGCATTTTCATGAACAGCCTTGCGCTTCTCTTGAATGCAAAACATACATGAATGGTTTTTTTAACGAGCGTATTAAAAGCAACGAGGGCGGCGACGGCAACGAGAACGTCACAAAACAATAAGCTAATGAGCAAAAACAATCGCTCTGCACGTGCGTTCTACACCTCGATACATTTCTTTACCGTCCTCAGCAAAACAACCTGAAATAAACATTTTAGGTTTTGGGGAGAACGTGAGCGTATGACGGTGAACTCCCCTATCTTTTTCCCAACTTCAACGCCGTTTTTACTAATTTAGCTCCAGGATAGTTTACAAGTTAAATCGTGAGAGAATTGCAATAACGAGAAGTTACATTTTGAAATGACGTCTTCGTTGCCGTCGACGTTGCTTAAGCTCTCTAAGGAGACAAGGACGGTAGCACTACCCCAGCGGTCTCCTCAGCTTGGTGACTGTCTCCACTCCAACATACCAACAATGAGTGAGAGAAACTAAGTGGCAATTGTGAAAGTACCTTTAATGGTAAAAAGTTTCAGCAAGTTACAGAGCATTATAATCCGCCTTGCAAGAGTTTTCGCAATGAACCCCCCCCCCCCCCCCCTCACAATTTGTCTGCTCAGTCACTTCTCTGTCGAGTGCGCACAATATGAAGTCCCTAGAACACTCTAACTGATCTGTACTACTTGGCTATCAAATAATGGTGAGGAGTTGTAAAGCTATTGCCCAAATTCATAAATAGTGGGGTCTCGCACCTAGGCATTGCATAACTTGTTTATCTGTTTACGACACACAGCGGTGAAAAATGCTAAAAAAGCCAAAAAGGCATTTTCAGCAGAGCCTAAATTGATTTATATAGCGGCACAGTGCGATTTTTTTTCGTTATTTTTAATCATATGCAATGATGGATGACAGGGCTACGATTACATTCTTTACAAGTTAGTTTGAAGATAAGAATTTCAACAACCCAATGTGTTCACGATCAACAGTCCACTAACTTGTAACTAACTTGCCTAACTTACACAAAATACAACGGTTTTGGATCCTTTGTTGCGAAAAGCCTGAGATTCCTGGACACTTGTTGCAATCCACTGAAAATTTATCTCCCAAGCAAGTAAATAAGGAAGGACTATGAGAAGAAAAAATGGTAAAGGAGGACAGATCAATCCTCGAAAAATGCAACATCATCATGCAATAAGTAATCAGAGTCGATTCTACTTCCTGGAAGATAAACCTAGGAAAGGGCTTATTCGCTCCAAAAACGTTAATTTGCTTTGCAAAGAACGTAAAGGAAACAAAACAATTGCTCCAAGGATGACAACCTAACCGAGTTTAACATGGCAACTGCTTGCAATGTTAACGGCAAGATGGGTTTCATTCTTACAAATAATTATATTAAGCAGTGATCTCGACACTGTGGTTACAAAACCACTGCATAAGAAGTAAACTAATCTTTTCTTTCAAGAATAAGATGTTTTGTGTTGAACACCTACAGATTTGTTGAGTTTCACACAAAATAAATCAACAGCACTGCAACTTAATTTTTAAAAAAAATCCACACCTTGTCCTGGATGATTGAACTACCTGATTGAAATGGTTATAACTTAAAGTTTAGACCCCAAACGGAATCACAGAAATTTTGGTAACCAAAAACAGATTTTCAAATGGGGATAAAATGGACTGACCAATTTAATATTGACTATAATAAAAAGACACCTAAGAGATTATTTTGCAGTGATATAAATTGAAACCTAGACTTGATAGGATTCATCCCCAGTCTTTTGGCCCCATTCAAGTCTGCCAAAATTTGCCTTCTAGTAATAAGTCTCTTGATCCAACCAGCCTGAAAAAGAGGACAAAACGACAGAGTTTAACTGTGAGCAGCAGCTGAGCAATGCTTTGAAATGTGGGAAACAGTAAAGTAACTTTGGTGTCATTGTTAGAAGCCAACAAGAGTGGTTCTGTTTTCCATTGAGTGTCTTTGTGATAGGCCAGGAAAACTCTCGCCACTTTCTTAACCAATGAGAAGCAAAACCAAAACCAATCATGACTTACACACGTTTTTGGCCAGTTGAAGTCCAATCAATAGCGTGGTATGCAACAGTGCTGTGAGACTCGAGTGAGAAGAAAAGAGCAGAAAGAGATTGGAGAGAGGCCTCTTCCCCTGTCTCCCCTCAGCACATTCACTTCAGGTTTCACCAGTCTCCCCACACTGTTCGCATGAGCTCACCACTATCCAAAAAGGGACTCCTAGCAGTTTAGCTTTGGTTTTGCTTGACTGCACTCTGTGATTGGTCAAAAAAACGTGCGCCTTTTTCCCAACCAGTGAGAGGCAAAACCAGTTATGACTTGGTCACACATTTTCCCATGGTTAATTTGCCACTCAGTGGGAAAGAAAATATTCTCTGACATTTCCCTGACTTTTCACTAACCATAAATCAGTTTTCACTGACCACAAACCAGTTTTCATTAATTGCTGACCTGACTTTTCACTGACTTTCAAGTACATGTAGAATTTAGAATTTCCCTGATGTGATGCACAATTCTCTCTCTGGCTTTGAAAAAAAAACTGTTTCTCTCTAACTGTGGCAACCCAGAACTACAACCAAAATCCTGAGGAAAATGAGGCCATGTTTCTCAAATAAACTGTTAGATGTCATAGTGAGATACTCACATCCTGGATATCTACGCAGAATGTAACGGCGTACTTCATCATAAATCCAGATGATCAAACTGAAAGGCATTGCTGGGAACCACCACTGCCAACTACGAAGAAAAAGAGTGCATCAAATTACAGTACAAGTTTGGAAAATATAAGGCAATATTAAACAAGAAAACATCTGCAACAAGGACGTATGTGCATGCTTTCTTGTGGAGCAATTTGCCATGCTGTACAAGTTAGTTAACATGAGAGTCTATGGATGAAATCCCAAACTGTGACCATTCAAATGAAAGTTACTGAGCAGTACTTTCCTGTGGTGCTGTGTGCTATGCTGTGCAAGGTGGTACTATCTTTTGAAGCTGTGCATGAAATCCCAAACTGTGACCATTCAAATGAAAGCTACTGAGCGGTACTTTCCTGTGGTGCTGTGTGCTATGTTGTACAAGGTGGAACTAACTTTTGAATCTGTGGGTGAAATCCTAAAGTGTGACCATTCAAATGAAAGGTACTGAGCAGTACTCTCCTGTGGTGCTGTTTATTATGCTTTAAACGGAGGTTTTAACTTTTGAATCTGTGGATAAAATCCTAACATGTGACCAATTCAAACGAAGGCTACTGAGCATTACTTTTCTGTGGCGCTGTTTGGTATGTTGTACAAGAGTCTGTAGATCCGAAAGTTTAACCATTTATAATTAAAACCAAATCAAACAAAAGTTTACTGCAGTATGAGGAAACTCATACTGATGGTTAAATGCTCGGAGATATTACCTGCACAAGCTACTCTAAAAAAAGTATGCATGCATGTATGTATGCAGTACTGTCTTGTTGTTTTTTGTGTTGAACAACATGATCCTCTAAGTCAGTACATCCGGTAAATGTATGCCACCGTCAATTTCCTCAGAGAAAAGTTTGAACTTACGCTAGAGGAAACATGCGAAGTCCATTGGACATCCCTGGTGTGTAACTCAACAAGGCAGCCAAGCAGGTTTCAAACACCAGGCCAAAGTTCAAGAACCAGTTACTGCAACAAATGGAGACCAATGTCAAAACATACCAAAGGTACATGGACTGCAGAACAACACAAGCACTTCACAGACCCTATGCAAAAATGGTTGCCTTCAAATTAGCCTCACTAACCTCATTCAGGACAACAATTTCTTTCGAATTTTAGTCTCAAAAAACGAGGTTAGTGAGGCTATTTTGAATACAACAAAATAATCCTTTAAAGGTAAACATTTTTGTATAGGGTCTATTCAACTGTTGAAGAATTGTGAAATGTAGATCTTGAATATGGAATCTAACATTTTTAAGACAACAAACTCTTAAGGTTGGAATATTTAATATGAATTTAATTAACTGAATGATGGCCATCGTAATCACCATCATTGTCGTCATCATTATTACTGATGTCGTTGTGGCTCTTCTGGAGTTTGTCAGTGAACTATCCTAACACAACAAGCACCAAATGTTGAAGCTGTTGCCATTGCTTTCATTGTTGTTGTTATGAGGGTGCTCTTAGCGAAACTGTAATAATAATAATAATAATAATAATAATAATAATAATAATAATAATAATAATAATTTACCTTTACATAACGCAGGCCTCTATAATTATGGATATATTCAGTTGTGCTTCACAATATTGTTAAAGTAAAATTATGTTAAAAGTAGCTAAAAACATAACTATTAAAAACTACAAAATTATACACAGTCAAAGGTAACAATTGCTTAGTCATTAAACTAGTTAAAAGATAAGACATCAATAAAAATCTATTTGAAAACTAAATAAAAAAAAAAAAAGAGTTTTAACAGCAGTCTTGAAAGTGTCCAATGTCTTTATGTTGTGAATTGTTGAAGGTACTGCTTTCCAAAGATAAGGTGCAGCTGACTGGAATGCACGATGTAATACAGACTCAGAACTGTAACTGACAAAGGCACTAGCTGGTTCTGATACGTACGTCATTCCTTGTGTGAAGAGTGAATTGCGTCTGGTTTTACAGATGATCAAATCAGCCCACTGCACGATCACAATGCTTACAAAGAAGGCAGTGTGACAAGTGTACTCTAAGGTTTTACGCTGGTTATAAGTCTGAAAGAAAACAAATGAAACGAGCTGTGAAATTACAATAAAATTCAACTGAATGGAAATATACATTTTAAAATTTACATTAGAGTTCAGGCAAAAAACATGATGACAGAATGCATCTGGTTGCCTTTAAGAGGGCTGATACTTAAACCAAGTTCTACAGAATCACATCTCTGTGTAATTAATACCATTAGTTTGTTGTTAAATAAAAAAAAACATTTTTAGTTTTAACAGATATAATTATTTACTGGGCTTGAAATTTGTTTCTGGTTAAAAAATTTTCAACCCAAATTGATTTCAACTTGCCATTGTTTTGGATTACTGTAATTAAACTAAGATGCAAACTGGCTCAAAAACCTTTACTAAATGCCAATGGTATCTTTTCTGACAAAAACTGATTATACACAAAATCAAAACATGTTTTGTACATTGTGAGGTTCTAGAAAATATCTACACCCCACCAAGGAGGGAATTTCGCTTGGAAGCCACCCCTCCAGATATATTTTGGAGCTACACGTCACACAGAGTGGAGTTTCCTTAAAAAAATAATAAAGAAGAACACTTACCCATTCCTGTCCATAGTAATCTTCCAAATCGTTGATTTCTCTGTTATCCCATGGCTTTCTCAAACCAAACAGCATGGCAGGAATGAAACCATTCTCCCCCATGATGACAAAATATGTAAAGAATCCAGCAGTGGCCTAAAAAATGTGAAATAAGAAATCAAATCAATAACATTTTTCATTCACAAGTCCCCTGTTATGATATTTTATTATATCTGCTTTCACCTATAAATGGTAACTCTGAAAACATAATAATCTTAATCAAAGTACAACTGTGAAGAAGTCGTGGATATGTGACCTTATTTGCAATAAGGGGGATTAAGCCAAGGTGACTCGAGAAAACGGCGTTTTAACTAGTTTAAACGGGTGAAAACTCTTTCTCAAAAGTGTTTAAACAACTTTTTAATGCGTTCCGAAACGTCCAGCTCTTTTGAGCATCAATTTCATTGTTTATGAGCTTAACACAATTTAACCTCGGGGTTCATATTTACATATTCGCGTTTGAATGAATTATTGAGGCAGGGAGATATCGTGGGAGTTAAAAAAAATGTGCTCCTTTTGAAAGGTTTCTGTCTTGTCCGTATGGTCGGATAAATACCAGGCGAAAAGACGATTTCGCCAAAACGAAGCCAGCCAACACACTGCAGTATTTCGAGTAAATTGTTACACAAAGCTGTCGAACGAACGTGAACGCAACCGAAATTTGACATATACAAATTATGCTTTTTACTGCCAGTCGGAAATGCAACATTTGCCGTCGTTTTCACGAACAACCATTGACGCCATGCTTTTGGATATAAAAATAATCAAGTTTCATTTAAAACTTTTACTGAAAAAAGTGCCGCGTTTAGTTAAAAAGAAGAATATTTGTCAAAGCAAACTTGTGTTTACATTGTGGCTAGACGCGATGGCACCACCTAAAAATAATTTAATTTTAGATTGTATTGTTTTCGTTAGAATATTATTTCCAACGTTGAAAATGGCTTCACGAATGCAGCTATGTTGGTGTCAAAAGTTTTCGCCGTCAATTCCTGTACACACTTGGAAAATATCTTGGGTTGAACGGCTCATATATTTTTTTCTACAGATCGTGAATTGGATGAACAAAGGAAAAGCTGCACTTGTGACGGAATATTGATTATAATTTCTTTCGTCGTTCGGCTGTTTGATCGGACGTTCCTTTTGCTGTTTACTTCTTTCGATCCGAGCTGAAATAAAGTTACTTTACTTTACTTTTTTCATTCCGTTCATCGGTTCGACTGTTGCTCCTCAGACATTACTTTGGAAAGCCGATAGAGGTATTCCGGCAATACTTTGGAAAATCGATAGCTATTGGTATGCCATTGACATATCGATTTGTTTACATCTGAGTGAGTGACAAATTTGCATAATCTGCCCCTCACAATACTCGTTCCTACGCTTTTGCGTATCCACGACTAAAAAGGAAGACTCTGTGCAGATGATTCCATCCAACTTTATACTCCAACAGTTGAGAATACCGTAAAAGCTGTAAAAGCCCCCGGGGACTTACTTAATTTCAGGTGTCATTAATGGGGGGCGTATATTAATAGAGGGGAGGGGGGCTTATTTCAAATCTGAAACACACGTAATTTGTTTTAAAAACAGTTTTTGTACAAAACTCAAACAACTGAATTGAAATTTTATTATTTAATAAAAAGTAACAAACAGTATTGTGTTTGACTGTATATTTGATTTAAAACAAGCCAATTGGGCCAAATTAGGTGGATTTTGCAGCAGGGAATACGGTAACACCTCCTTAATCAAACAAACAGAAAAGGAGAATACAAAGGCAATGATCACCAAACAAAAATAGTGCCCTGATTTCTGAACAAATTCTCTAAACTATTACCATACAACTTGCAATGGAGAGAATATGCATGTTGATAAATTACATTCAAATGATACAAACAGCTAGTTTTTACCTGAATCATACCAATCTGACCATAAGCCATGGCAATCAGCCTGAGAATTAATAACAGAGAGATGAGTAAATACTATGAGCTAAGTGAAATTTCCTCAAGGTTTAAGCATTGTTGTAGTGAAGCCCTTGGAAATCAAATGTAGTGAAATGTTATACATGTACATGAATGAATAAGTCTGTTGTCAGAAGGAAGGCAGCATGGTGTTCTCATCATTCTTCAGCTGAGAAAATCCATGATGGATCATCACGAACAGACCTAAAACCTTGCCAGACATTGTTGCAAACAAAGATCTCACTGCAACCCCCCACCCTCCACACACTGTAATCATTCTTGCAGGGAGAATTAGCAAGTGTACAGAGATGAGATAAGGGCAACACAACTTTGTATTTGAAGACTTCTCTCCTCCACTTTGTCAGTGACACTTCAAGTTCCATAATTCACTACAACACACACACACACTCATAAGATTACAAACTGCACATTTCCTGTATTTTCACCTTTTTGCACATGGGTTGCACAACTACTGTTAACTGCTTATTGTACAAGGGGCTCACCTTTCATTCACAAGCTTGTCATTAATAGGGTCACGAGGCTGTCGCTTCATGATGTCTGACTCAGCCTTTTCATAAGCCAATGAGATGGCAGGCACCTTGGTGAAAAAAAAAACAAACAAACAATTTGATTCACTAAAGATACAATTTTCCCTTTATCTTTCTCTTTTTCATTAATGGACCGATAGATTCTCGAGGTCTGCAAGTCTGTAAGGTCAATAACAAGCAAATATGCCATTTTACAAATGCTCATGAAAACATAGCGTAAGCAACACATTGAGGCAATTGAAAATTGGATAGCTGTTAAAGCAAACAAAACATTCCACGCACACATCTGCTGTGATGGGCCTCTCCATTTACAGATTATAAGTTTAGATTTAGACATAACATTGTTTTCCACTGCCCAACACAAGCACATTATAATCAGTTCAAAGTTTTCAGCACTACATACCATGTCAGTACCCAAGTCAATACAGAGGATGGTGACAGTTCCAAGAGGAAGAGGAATGTCCAAGATGATGAACATCAAGAATGGACTGATCTCAGGAATGTTACTGGTCAGTGTGTATGCAATGGACTTCTTCAAGTTATCAAAGATCAAACGACCTGAGGAAGGAATTCAAAGACCTTTTCAATCTTAAGTCAGCAACATTAAGCATGGTTCACACTTGTGACATAAGCACAAGCGTAAGCGTAAGCATAAGCATAATAATGTTCCACTAGCGACTTATGCATGTGCAGTGCGAGTCACGTCGGTGGGTAGACAAGATGGCGCTAATGCTTAAGCTTATGCTTACTTCACACGGGTTCCCACTTGTGAAATAAGCATAAGCATAAGCACAAGAAAAAGGAAAATGTTTCTTTTTCTTATGCTTATGCTTATTTCACCTCAATGCACACTTGTGTTTTCTTATGCTTAGGCCTACGCTTATGCTTATGCTTATGTCACAAGTGTGAACCAAGCTTAATTCTGCTTACTTCCTGACGTACAGTAACTAATCAATGATCAGTGATATTAACAAGTAATTGATGAGTAATCAATGAGTAATTACTGATTAGTCATTGACTATTTACAATGATCAATTATGCAATTAATGACTAATCAATGACTGAAAATTTTGTAGCCCATTGATTACTCATTGATCATCGGCAATAATTGATGACTAATCAAATGATTACCCATTGATTACCAATTGATTACTCATTGATTTCATTGATGTCATTGATTAGTTACATCTGGTTACTTTGATCATTCCCTAGTATGACATTCTTGGAGAAATATGTCTTTGATCATTATATGTAACTGAAGGGGGACTGTAACAAAAAGAAAGAAAAAAAAAACTGACAGTAGTGGCAGTCCCTTGTGGTGACCTAATATGCTGCATATATGGGATGAAGGGAAACACTTAGCGAGTGAAGTCGAAGACAAGTCTCTTCAAGATCAACACTATTGCATTCCTTTTCTGTTAAAGGAATGTTCTTGGAAAGAAAGGACCCAAGAAACTCCTGAGAAGATTCGTGCATAGGGAGCTTAACACGCTATGGAACATGTATACAACCTTTACAAATGATAACCAACAGTCTACAACACTTAGAAAAGAACACTGCACAAACTACAGTCTAATTCTCACCTTCTTCAACTCCAGTGACGATTGAAGCAAAGTTGTCATCCAGGAGAATCATGTCTGCAGCCTGTTTGGACACATCTGAGCCAGCAATACCCATAGCAACACCTGGAAAGCACAGAATAGGAAATGGTATGTTATGGTGAAAGAACAAACTAAGAGCTGGCTGCCAGCTAATTTCACTGGGTAAGAAGGCACTCATCACCAGTCGAAATTCTAAAGACCAAATAGACTGGGAAAGGGAAGTCCAAAGAGCTGGCTGGGTTTATTTGAGAGCCTCCTAATGAAGATATCATCGGCTTCCCCTGGGGTTGACCCCTGGGCTAACCAGGGGATTGTTAAATTTGAGGAATTTCCCCAGGGGGGTTGGGTAATTTGCAAAACAAAGTCCCTTGGGTGAGGTGTCTTTCAGCACAAAATCCTGACATCCTTCACAAACCTGTGAATTCCCCCACCACATAATCTTTGATCATAAAACAATGTGGAGATTTTCCCCTACTCTTGGGCAAAGAATCCCATCCATCTCCTTGTATTCCCCCACATATCTCCCTGGTTGGCCCAGGGATCAACCCATGGGGAAGCAGATAGCATTTGCATAAGGTTTTCTCTTTTTTGCTACAAGAGTTGATATAGATTTACCCACCGATGTCTGCTCTCTTCAAGGCTGGTGAATCATTTACACCATCTCCAGTTACAGCAACAATGGCACCCTGGCGTTGACAACCCTCAACAATGATCAGTTTCTGCTGTGGAGAGGTTCTTGCAAAAACTATCTCTGTGTGGTACATCAGAATCTCATCTATATCTTCCTTTACCATGTCCTGTCAAAGAAAGAAAATTATGGGTCAAACAACCTAGCAAACCAAGGAATGAATTAAGGGGTTAGTTTCTAAGGAAACTGTGGTGCTGTGTCTGTGGGGGAGCAAATTTGGTTTATCAACAGAGTTGATGATGTAATTGATCACCATAGAGAGATTTAAGAAGCTGGCATTTTGAGTGTTAGCCCTTTGTCTTCGGATATGCTCTGACAAAGGGCCAACGCTTGAAACATTTATTTAGCCTTTACGGTGGTCAACTTACATTAATATCTCCACGATGAACAAATTTTTGTGTAGCAAACCAAGGGTTGTCTAATGTGGGTAACATCCTCCTTGCTAAGTGCAAACATTCCAGCAAAAGTTACTTGGAAAAAATATTCTTTTGTATGAAATCATCTTGACGCATGATTGAAATAAAAGCTTTGACACAGAGAAAAACAAACAAAGCAAATGCTATTTCTTATCTTCCCACATGTGCATCAGTTAGAAACCACTAATTTCAATAAAACCTTTGTTAACCCATTGGCACCCGTGCCGGCCAAAAACCGGCCGTAAAAAACTCCCATGCTTCAAAACATTGCAACTCTCTCAATCGCACGAATATTGCCTTAACTGTTAGTTGTGAGCACGAAATGGAATGCCCTTTAAATTTGGATATCCAATAAATGCAAGAAACGTAGCGATTTTTACCAAATATGGCCTTTTGAGTTTGGACAAGAACGAAACTGGCCGTTTTTAACGTCAAAGAGAAACAACAAAAATGCCCCTTTCTGCCTTCATGTTATTTTAGGGAAATCATCGTCGAAAAACCAAAACTAAACCATCATAACGAAATTCAGTCCTTTTTCTAGCTTAGAAATGACTTTTTTTGTTCATATTCTTCTCCCGAGCGTAGATACAGCCTTTTGTTCCAGTGCATTCGGGCCTTTCCGACATTTTCCACATCTTGAGCGCATTGCATGCTGGGAACTAACGAGAATTTTTGACAGCGCCCGTTCCTTCCCCCAATTCTTTCACATATAAACTAAGTCTACAGCCACTCCGACCTACCGCCAAATTTTCCTGCTCGTAGTCATCTTCAGTACACAGAAATTCCAAAATATGTGGCGGTAGGTCGAGAAATTCATCAATAGTCGAGTCCCAAAGGTACTAAGTGTTCGACCGGCCAAATTCCCAGTTCGTCGAGTAACAAGCCAAATTCAACAACAAAGTACATCACCTTGCTCGATTCTTTGAGAAAGTGGACTCTTAGCTACCGTCACGCTTAATGATGCTCATCAGGCAGCCGCTAAAGATGAAAAATGGCTGTAAATTTAGCAGAAATCGCAAGCAAACCGAACTTGAGCCATTGCTGTCGCCTCACGGATAAAAAATAGCTACGTCAAAATGACGTTTTCAGAAACCTTGAGCCTCCAGTGGCTTAGGACAGCACCACTTTTCCCTGGTAGTTCAAATAAAGAGTCACGAATTGCTATTCATCGTTTATAGGTGAAAAATCACTCCGAAAATGTAAAAACCTGCGGTAGTCAATGGGTTAATGCCTCACCAGATTTTAGCAGACAGGTTGAACACTAATCATTGTCAAACACACCAAACACAACGCACTAACCTTCAACTGTGACCCATGTACAACAATGGCTTTCGCACTCCTTGGATCAACCTCTTCGATGGGAATATTCAAGCGAGCAGCAACATCCTCTTTTGTCTCAGTCCCTAAGACAACAAAAATGCACATCATTAATGACAGAGGCTGTCCATCTTCTCCCATAACACTGACAACCAACCAAACTTGGCAGAAAAGGCACAACAATTTGCATCAGGGACAAGTCACTTTCCATTCCTCTTTGTTTTCTATGCAACAGTGACATTTGTCGCTAACGAAACAAGCAAGAGACAGAGTCATAAACAAGTGACAAAGTGACAGCAGATCACTCCTGGGAGGGCCTCATGATAAAGTTTAGGTATGACACTAGGTGTTCAAAGAACACATAAGTGTAAAGCGAAGGAGTAACAATATGATACTTCTAAAATGTGACAGTATAAAGAACTCAAATTGAAAACCTCATACATGTACCCTTGACATAAGATTCAAATTAAACAAAAAAGTGGGTTGAACACTAGATGAAAAAGTGGAGAGTGAGATCTCCAAAGATGAGGAGATGCAACAGAGAAGGACAATAATTATTTACAACTCAATTGCCCTCTAGCTTATTTAAAATTCTTAAAACTGAAAAGCAGAGGGATCTGAGAATCTCTTCTTTTTTTTTTCAAAGACCTGCACTAACAGAGCAAGTCAGCTGTTCAGTTTATTGTAAGTATCATGTTGGTGTTGTAAGAAGAAAACCTTGTGGTCACCACTCTTAGTACCTTCTGAAATGATTCCAACGCCTTTAGCAATAGCTTTGGCTGTGATGGGATGGTCACCAGTAACCATGATAACTTTGATTCCAGCGCTTCGGCATTTGCTGACGGCATCCGGTACAGCAGCACGAGGAGGATCAATCATGGACATCAGACCAACAAAGCACAACTTTTCAAGGGGGAAATTGGGAGGCTGTAGAAAAGAAAAAGAGACTTGGGTGAGGTGTCTTACCAAAAGACCATGACATCAAAAGCTTTTGAAGTTTAATGCAAAACAGAGGTTGTAACTCAAGCCCCCAAAATTCAAATAACCTCATACTGAAAAGATTGTTAGTAGTTTTTTGTTAGCTGAAAGCTGATTTCTTGGGCAGTATTTACTTATGTACATTACAGACTGTTCCACATACATCTTGATTTCTTGGTATAGTGAGCATTTGTTTAAATCTACTACAAGAAAACAGTGACCATTGCAAATCCTGTGCATAGACAATTTAGAGCTACTAAAACCATACAAAGCAAATGTTCTAGAACAAGATAAAATGCTCCTTTTCCTTTGAGGCATATTGCTACAGATATTTCACTTTTCTCACATGTAGCAAAAAGGAGCAGATACATGCGCTGATTGCAAAAGTATGAAAGCACACTTATACCTCTTCAGTTGAAAACTCAAAGCCCTCCGGAAACTGATCCAGTGGCAGAAAATAGTGACAAAAACCAAGGACACGCTCTCCCATGCCTCCTAGCTCAAGGTAAGCTGTGTTGAAAGCTTCCTTCATCTTCTCATCAAGCTCTTGTTCTTCACCGTTCATCATGATTGTTGAGCATCGATCCAAGATCCTCTCAGGTGCGCCTTTCATCACCAGGATATAACGCTTGTCGTCAGGGTCTGGATTTGCATGAATTGACACTTGGTACTTGTTTGTGGAGTTGAAGGGGATCTCTGCAATCTTTTCATGTTTCTCTCTCATTTCCTTGACGCTACCTTCTGATAGTTCAATGTACTTCATTAAGGCTGATTCTGAAGCATCCCCAGAGCAGTCCCTGAATGGAAACTCCAAGTTAATACTTTGATCACCTCAATACTATTTTTTCCCAGCTTTATTGACAATTTATTAGAAGGTACAACCATGACAACAACTACAAAAAATTAAGTACAAGTTTAAAAAGTGGCAAAAAAAGAAACAAAAAATAAAGTAAAAAACAAAAACCCAGGGGAAAAAGAAAAAATGAAAATGGAAAAGAAAGAATAGGAAAAGGAACGAGAAGAGAGAGAAAAAAGAAAAAGAGAGGGACAAGTTGTATAAACTTTTTTTCACTTTTAACGTGCCTCTGCCTTTTGATTTGTTGTTGCAGTTTTTTTCTGATTGTTTTGTTTTCACCTGAATACTTGCTAAAATTTCTCGTAGTACTTTTACTTAATCTTATTCTGTGGGACGTAATAGCACCACTAGGCACGTAACAAAATCTCTGGCAGTGACCACCCTAGTGTCTGTCCTAATTTGAGATCCATATTACGGGGGCACTCATAACTCAATTATTTACTTCATTAACTGTAAGCTGTACTACAAACAGTGTGGTAAAAGTCCCCTGGCCAGTGTCGTATAAAATTATCCCTGAAAAGCCCTAACAGGGAGAGGATAACGAGTTCTACCCTGGGAATCAATCTGACAACAGGTCATTGACAGACATGACACCATTTTATTTCAAGTGTACCTCTTTAGGATTGGGATGTGGTCCTGATCAGCTTTGAACACTGCCCTGTTACACAATGCCGCAATACGAGCCAAAGCTCTCCATGTGTCTGATGTCTACAACCAAATAATGTATGAGTTAAGACTGTGATATCATTATAAAGACATTGCTGTACACATGTTCAAGACAAAATTCCACCAAATCTGCCCACTGAAACTTGTAAAGTGATTTTTTTAATTAAAAAAATAGCATTTCAAAAAACTCATCATCCTTAACTAAGACACCTAAAAGCCCATTCAGAGAACAAAAACAAGAATACAATACACACCTCTTACTAACCAAGTTTGAGGTCCGTACTGTAAGTTACAGAAACTGAGTTTTCTCCCGTTAATTTATGGCCCAAGCGCAAAGTGCGCAGGCCATATATTGATGGGAAAAAAATGAGTATCCGTAACTTACAGTAAGGACCAAGAAAACAAGGTTTGTAAGATATTTATTACATCTCCGAGGTTAATCCAGCACGTAGGAAAGAAAACTAGATGAAGTCAAGCGGGTCAGGCTGTAGAATATGGCCTGCAAAAGTGACCAATCACAGTGCGCGTACTAAGGGAGAGATATAATAAAAAGGGTGCAATGCACAGCTCTCATCACCTTATTGAATGAAACTCCAGACTGGTCCTCAGTTGTGTCGGCTTCAATTGTTGCATTGTCAAACCACATGTGAGCTGAAAATGAATTATTCAAAATCTATCAATGAACAATGTGCACAACTTAAACTGGAAGATGGTTGAGAATAGTTCATGTTTGTCACTGACTTGTCACATATAGGCGGTTCTTTAAGATGTTTCGGCTAACTCTTGAGCATTTATCAGTTATAAGGACACTTGATGTTGTAACGCATGATTTAAAATTAACAAGAAATTCTGCGAGAATTTAGAAGCAGCCTTTTTGACCATCCAAGCCGGATTAATGCAGAGGATAAGTTGATTGTAATTAAATTTTTGTCACCTTTCAGCTGGCATGACAGACAATTCGTGACTCCGAATGATAAAGAATTTAAAATTCGATAGCGAATTTTTAAGACGGTTTTTGGTGGCGAAGTGGGTTATTGCCCTCCTTTCCTACTGTGATGGTGGCGTAGGGTCAGTGTTTTATTTTTCTTTGATCATTTTTTTCTATTCCTTTTCACTTGTTTTTTCTTTTTCATTTGTCAATGCTTAAGCTGTAAACCTATTTTGCAATTTAACACGGAAAAGCACTGAACTGATTCTATGGATATTCGCTACGCGAGAAACCAAGGCCAGCTGAAGCTTGACAAAACACTGGCCCTTCGATTTGTTTGACAACTTCAAAGAAAGCGAAGAATTTAGTATAAATCTGTGTCTTCGATCCGTTGACCAGTTTCTCGATGATAACCAATATCTCCAATACTACTAAGCTATGTTCAAACAACGCCACACAAAAGAGCTGTGTTGGTTGATTTCACTTCCGGTATTGCACCATCACTAACTCGGTCAATTATTTGTTTATCTTCAAAACCGGGTGAAAAGGAACGCTCGAGTAAATTCATTTTGTATTAGAGGTACATTGGAGTAATTCAATTGAAGGCCTCGGAGCATAACCATCCTATGTCGAATTTTGAGTCGTTTTTCGATTTTGCTTGGATTTGTCTGAATTTCTGCATGTGAACTGCAATTCGATGGAAAACACATTGTATGGTATTTTTTTGACTGATTCATCCAGAATCCAGAAATGCATTTTTTCTTACTTACACCAAGAAACCAACCTTCCATGGGAGTGGTTTGCAAGTTGCATTACATCTTCTTTCAATCGAATTGCAGTTTACATGCAACAATTCGGGCAAATCCAGGCAAAATCGAAAAACAACCCAAATTCGACATAGGATGGTTATGCTCCGAGGCCTTCAATTCTGATGTAACATTTCTTTTTTGAAAGGATTTCACGATTTCCGACTCTCACCCCTGTATTTTATGGCCACCAAAATCTACAAATTCAGTTTAAAAACATTTACGGTCCTCCAAATAGCTTTAGTTAAGATCGGACTCCCACTCATCGGTGTTGTCAAAATAAACGCTTTCAAATAAATTTCTTTGCTATTGGATGTACATTGGAGTAATTCAAATCTGTCAAAACTTTTCTTTTCTCTGTAACCCTTGAGCATTGAAAGGCTTTTAAAGAGACGATGCGTGGCCAACCTCATGACTTTATTTACTACAAAATTCTCTTCTGACCACAAGAGATGTCTCATCAGCGCAATCGGATAAGAGGCCGAGGTAGGGATTGGAAGGTCGCGAGTTCAATTCCTGGTGCCGCTATTAGAAAATTTAATTCTTCACTTAAGTCCTTGTTTCTTCCTCTGCCCGAGAGGGGAACAGGCCTCTCAGCGGACACCACGACAAAAAAACTACAAAAAAAAAAATGGGTATTACTAGAAGCAGCTCGTCGCAAAGCAACGACCACTTAAAAATAACGTTGTGCGAGCACTATGCGCGTGACTACAAAGAATGTTTCTGCACAAGAGTTTTAAGTTAAAAGGGTGCCAAACATTTATAGACTTCTGGGATGACGATGTGGTGATTCTCAGGGTTCAGATCTTTCACAGACATCCACACTTCAAGGAAAAGCCATTTATGGTAATTTGGCTCATGTCCGAAAACCTTAACTGACTTAAACTGGAATATGTTTTTGGTAGTTTTGAAAAGCACAAGCCTAGTGTGTCTACTCACCAACCGTCATCCTGTTCTGGGTCAGAGTTCCTGTTTTGTCAGAACAGATGGTTGACGTGCTACCTAGTGTTTCTACAGCCTCAAGATTTTTAACCAAGCAGTTTTTGGATGCCATCCTCTTAGCAGTGAGTGTCAAACAAACCTTCAAAGAAACAAAAAAAAAATTTGACTTTTTGATCATAGAACAGACCCATATTTTGACATTTTTTTATATAAAACATACTGCAAGAAACAGGCTGATTTTACAGATATTCCAAGATAACACCCTGTGTCAATGTCATGAGAAGCTAACAACTTACTGTGACGGTAGCCAGAAGTCCTTCCGGAACATTAGCCACAATGATACCAATTAAAAAGATGACAGCCTCCAGCCAGTTGTACTTCAGAATGAATGCAATGATGAAAAAATGACACTCCAAGAAAAACAGCTACACTGGTAATAATGTGAATGAAATGTTCAATCTCAATAGCAATTGGGGTTTTGTCACTTCCAAGACCACTAGCCAGGTTAGCAATACGACCCATCACGGTGTTATCGCCTGTCTGAACAGCGATACCAACACAGTTGCCTTCCAAACCATTGGTAGAGAAGAAAGCGAGGTTCCTGGTTTCGAGAGGATTTTCATTAGTACAGTCAGGGCCACGGCTTTGCGGTTCAGACTCACCAGTCAGGGAGGAATTGTCAACCTAATAAGTCAAAACAAAAACTTATGAAAAGAAAGAAACTTTATTTATACATGGTTACAATTTAAAGCTACAACTGTACAAGCTTGTGGGGCTGTGTGGGAGAAATGTTGATTTTTGAGGAGAGGGGAAAACCAGAGTACCCAGAACCAACAAATTCAGGCCACTTATGATGCTGAGTCCAGGAATCAAACCTAGGACACAATGGTGGAAGGCGAGTGCTCTCACCACTGCGCCAAAAAAAATATTCACACCTCTCCCATGAAGGAATTTTAGACCTGAAAAATTTAGGTTAAAAAAAATTGGATGGCCACGTGTTTTAATTTTGTGCAGATAGCAAGGCTGTATTCTAAGGAAAAGTTTTGGGGATCCCAAAATTCTGAACCTTTGAAATTCATGGTGCCCAGCATAGTAATTTTGTGCAAAAAAAAAAGTCACCAGGGGCCCCCTGGCACTGCTAGAGCACAGCCTTGGATAGTACGGTTCTGTGTAAATGTATGACTTTTTGATTGGTTAAATGTCTATCCAGTACCACATAAAAGTAGCCTTTAGCAGAAACAGTGGCAGTGACAGAGATAGTAACATAAATAAATCACTTTATTTCAGTGTCATTGTCAATGTATTTAGCACAAATGACGTTAACTGCTGATGCTAACCAGATTGAATTGGAATTTGGAAATGTTGGTTGTTGAGGAAAGGGGAAAACGGAGTACCTAGCAAAAACCTTTCGGAGTGAGGAAAAGAACAAACAAACTCGACCCACAAGACAATGACTCCAGGAATTGAACCTAGGCAACACTGATGGGAGATGGCATGAGCGATCTTCCCACTACACCATCACAACACCCACTAACCATCATAACATTGATGATTATCTTAGTGGTTATTTTTTGGTGATAATAATTATAATGGTCGTAGTAGTAGTTACCTTAAATCCTCTGGCTTCCACCACTCTAAGATCAGCTGGAACTCTGTCTCCACCTTTGACAAAAATAACATCACCAACGACAACCTCTTCGGCATTTATAGTGTACCTTTCCCCACCACGCAATACATGGGCTTCTTGAGGAACCAAATTCTTGAAACTCTCCATAATTCTAGAACTCTTGGCTTCCTGAGAAATCAAACATGAAAAATAACATTTCAGTACTTGTGATTTTATAAAATAATACACTGTAATAGACAACTGATCTTGACTATCTATGAAGGAACCCAACATTCTTGAACCACTATTAAATTATATGCATAATGAGGCCCTGTTAGGGTAAATTTCGACAGGCGACACGGCTCCGAAACAGCGACATGAAGGAAATAAAATGATGACAGCGACAAAAATAAAAGCAAAATGGACAACGACATTGGTGATTTTAAATAAGATAGTGACTTGATGGCATTTGGGTAGAGCAGAATGTCAAGATTGAGTTTGTATTTTCAAAAAGTTAATCATTCTGTCAGTCTTCTGTGTGGAAACGCACTGAGTTACGACCCCTGAATTGCAACAACGCATTTTTTGTTGGAGAAACGACCTCAGAAACATTCTGAACTTTCCGAAATTGTGACAATGACATCAGTCACTGCATGAAATTCCGACAGCGACATGTGGCCCTTCCGAAATTGCGACATGTAAAGGTTTAAAATTCAGACAGGGCCGTAAAGACTCCCCCTAACAGGGCCTCAATAATATTGTCAACAAACTGCCATCATGCATACTGCTGTAACGGCACTTGGCACAAATCATCCTTATCAACAAAAACAAACAGGAAGTCTACAATGAAAATTATCTACCTGATAATACCCGAAAATACCAGTAACGATAACCACAAGAGCCAGCACAATACCAAGATATAGCTGAAACAGAAAAAAATAAGCATTATTAATTAGGAAATTTCACACTAAACATCAAGTTTTATTGGATTTTCCATTGCTGTCTTACATATAAACATTTCAAAGGATAGAGCTGTAGGTACATCTATTTCATATTGAAGCAGTAAGGACTGTAGGTGTTGAGATTCATTGATAAGATTAAATTAATACAATACTACAGTTCTTAAACCAAGAAACAAAGTGACTGGTTTAAGACAAGGTCTGGTCTCAGATAAGAAGATGCCATAACTGGGAACTAAGTCTCTACACTGTATTTGAGATGCTTTTTTCCAGTTAGGTAGTAGATATAACCAAAGAGAGCAGATACTTACATTGTCCTTAGAGGGTTCTTCCTCAGTTGCTACAAGAATACTGAACGCAATAAAACAGAGAATAGATCCAATCCACAGGAGCGTGGCAAATCCACCAAATAACTGCCTGCAAAACTTTACCCACTCTGGGGTTGTGGGTGGGGGAGTCAGCGCATTGCGGCCATCGCGCATCAGAATTTCTTCTGCTTTTTGTTTGGTCAGACCCTGAGTGAAAACAAAACAATCATACATGACCTATTATATCTACAGTACAATAGCAAATAACATGTTGTACTATACACCAGTGAATAAAGTTTGAATAATGTTCAAGTCACTGTCAAGTCCTCCTCACTGACTACTCACATTTTTCTTTCTTAAATGTCCCCTGTTCAAATTTTGGGCCACACTTATAAAAAATCACCTCAAGAGTGTTCCTCCACTTGGAATTGTTAAACATTTGTTTGTTTCATTAGTAATGGTTGCAGTTTTCAGTTAGCACTGCTAAAAATACTAAATATGCATATCGTTATCATTGTCATCATCATCTTTATCATTGTCAACATTACTTTTTGCTATCCAACACTATTTTCTTCAGCTGTCCTCCATTTAACAATGCTACAACACAAGCTAGGGACCAGATTCAAGAACAGTCAAAAAGCCCTCCGTAATCAAGACGAATCCCAAGCACTGCACTGTATACATTCAAACACACTGAGGACATCATTTGACCAAAGATGGTTATGTGACTCTGACCCCAAGTGGCAACTTAGCTTGTTTAACACATGAATTACTCTCATTTTCTGTGTTAAGGTCTCCATAACATCCATAAGGTACAGAAATAACATTAAAGCAGTGCAATGCCCAACAACTGGAATTAACGGTTATGCAACTGTAACTATATATAGAACATTTTTTTTATTTCCATTATATTAACATATGCTTGATAACTGAGGGGTGAAATCAGATTTCAACAATACATGACTGCATCCCTCACTGGCATCTTAGAGGAGTGGAAAAAAAGTTCCGGTGGAATACTGATGGGTCCATTACTAATGTTATTGCTTCAGAATATCCTCAATGTCATTTCTTTGCACCCTTGGGAATGAAAACTAGGGTTAATGGAAACATTTTCGGTTGCTGTCGTTACGTAATCGATGATCGCTAACTACACAATTACTGAACACATCACCAAGAGATGCCACAGGTTTGTTAAGAAGAAACGGAAATCAGTATAAAATTTGACGAAAGAAACTTGCAGGATAAGCCACATACGATGACTACTTGTACAAATAAACAAAAGTTTGCCTATCGGAGGTAATACGAAGATGTTCACGACGAAAATCAAAGGTCATCGCAGTTGCAGATACTGCAAGCCTATTTAGCTTAACAATACCAGCTTGCATCGATCGTACAAAGATCACATGAAAGTTTATGAATTATGTATAATTCAGTTACAAACAAATGGACAAAATACAATGAAGAAATGACCTGACCCTCTCCAGTATGTCAACAGAGACACGCTCAAGCCGGTCGGAAGAACTCGCGCAGAACTAAACAACATATGCCGATCTCCGTCTGGGCTGGAAAAGTGCCGGCAAGAGGCAAAATTCACCGCCCACAACAACAAATTCGCGTAAATTCAGAACCGGGCAAAGGAAATATTAAATTGCTGAGCATGAAAAGCTGATCATATTAAAAATATGAAACCAATAATATTAAAATATAAACACATATAAGCCACAGATGAGATCCCAATGAGGATTAACTTCACTCTGTGACTGTAAGACAAGTAGCAAACTTTTAACATAAGCTTACTTAAGCTTACAGTACGTATTTAAATGTTTGAGCAGCTGAAGTATATTAAGCTTTGCAAATAAATAATGAAATAAACGAGTTGAGACGCTGAGATAACTAAAACGAAAATAAGCGATCGATGATTGTCTTCTCAAATATACGCTTACGTAAACCCAAACGCTTGCCTTGCATTTTTAATACGACGAAACGACAAAATTTGCATACGGCATAGTAAAGCTTCCAAGCGAAGCGAAGTAAATTATAGCAGTGCAAACTGTCACGATTTTATCTATACAACAACATTTCCTGTTCGAGCACTGCATTAAAATTAAGCTTACTTCTATTTAAGCAATGGAAAAAATCTGTACTAACCGTTTCGAAACTTGTTTCCAAACGTCTGTAAACTTCTTCCAGAGGGATTGTATGCCAATCCTACAAGATAACACAAACATTTTAGCATGACAACTGACTGTGAAGAGATCGAAACAATGAATATTTTCTTCTTACAATCTCTAACTCTTTCTTAAGGTCTTCCAAGTTTTGTTTCTTTTCCTTTTTTTTAGATTTCTTGGACTTCTTGCCCGGTTTGCCGCCATCTTTTCCTTTTGGAGCCGAACCGTCGTCCACTAGAGGAGTCGTAGCGACGCGGTAACTTTGGCTCCTGCCAAACTAGAACAGATAATAAATTTCAGCATTAGTACTTCGTCAAATTAAAACAAAAGTATCCTAAATTACGAACACAATCGATGAATGCACCTCCTCGTCTATCTCAGTCACGTCGGTCGCCATTTTGGAATAGCTCCCTGTGAAAACCCACGTGGAGTATTAATGACTGCCAATCATTTCCCACGTGATCAACCACGAACTACAGCGGGTCAAATACATGAAACAACACAATGCATATAAATTGCAAAATCTCTTAAAATTTGACTGAATAGAACCTTTATAAGGAGTATAATTCCTTGCACATAGGTTTGAGTGGAGTCTATGGTAATGTAATAATACTTCAAAGGAATTATAAAACAAATGGCAATAGAAACAGCCGTTAGAAAAGCAAGTCTACAGGGGCACCCAACGAGCCAAATCAACCAAAAGCTGTAGACAGGCATTTTAAGTACCTTATGGTGTTTGAAGTCTGTTTAAATTGATGTTTTCATAAGCTAGAAGAAGTTCATCTGTTCGGATTCCCTAGCTGAAATTTTAATTGCCCGACAATTATAGGGAACAAAATCTTCCTTTGAGAAAATGCAAGCTGTAATGAGCTTTCCACGACCTTTCTAGGGAACTATTTTCTTTCCGAAAATGCTAGCTGACGTTTTTGACTGCCAAAAACAGCAATTACGACCTTTCCGAAAACCTCAGGGGCTATGATTTCCCAATTGCGAATCTCTTAGGCCACGTTTTAGTGACGAAAATCCGAGTGCACTCTTTAATCGTCGCCGAAAGCCCAAGGCGAATTACCCTCCACCGAACAGATATCTACCGAAACATGTCGTTGGGTGCCCCTGAGTCTACACCTGTCAATAAGTAGTGGCTATGCGAGAAGAACTGTTGCAACATGTTGCACGGACTAAATAAATAACACTAATAATTGTAATAAAGTTGACGATTGTTTGCGAACGAAATGATGATGCGTGCTTCGGAAAAGGAAAACTGGCATGATGTTATTAAACATTGTTAACTTTTTAAAACATCCCAACTAATTACTGGACACATTTAATATTATAATATCTGCCACGTTGCTATTGATAAGCTAACGGAAACTATCTGTGTTACGAAAATGTGAGTTGAAGTTATCCGTTGTTACTTGCAAAGACCTGTGAAAATTTCCAACATTTCCTTGTCTAAAATAAAGCCGGAACTTTGCCAAATATAAAGACTGTTGAAAATTCAATTTACATTTGCAGTTCTTTTTTACGTAACTAAAAGGTACTGAATCATTTGGAGTCGACTTGTCCAAATTCCATTTAAAAATAAAAGTAATTTAAATTCTTTTACTAATGTGGATGCAAAATTTGAAATCGCTCAGTATTAAAAGTCAAAAAAGCTACTCCATGTTCCTCGATTCAGCTGAGTGCAGCACTTGCCTGCACGTGTATCAGCCAATACATACATGTTGGAGCTTTAAATCATTTTATCCGATTAGCAAATACTGTTGACTTCATATCGTCTGCGTGACGTTAGCTGCGTCTTGTTCGAGTCACGGGTAGTCAGTACTAAGAGGTTTGTGTACATTCTGTTAGTTTGTTTCTTAAAATATTTTTAGCTTTTAATGAACGACCAACGAAAAGTTAATATCTTGCCGTCTGCCGGACACGAAAATTTGACCCCTAAAGTTTTGATTTCACAGCGTTCTCATAAATAGTGCACTTACCGGCTATTAACGTCATCAGTCACGTGACATGAGTGCCTGGTATAGTGTAAAATACCGAGTTGAAATACCGGTTGGAAATGCATCACTAATTTCACCGAATTCTAATATCAAATTAGTTGATTTTCCATGATAGTATTTGATCACCGATCCCGACTTACCACTGAAGAAATGGCATAAATCTTAGGTAAATAGAGAGATGACTTTTTGCCTTAATTTATTTGCGCTGAGTTCTACACTGAATGAAGTTTCACCTAGCGTAACTTCGAAAACTGAATTTAAAGTAACTTAAAGAATCTGTCATTCGAAGTTGTTTGTTCTTTACTGCTGTTTTAGTGGCTGTGAGATGAGATAAGCTTTCCAAGGACTAATTCCTAGCGGCTTTTACAAATTTTTGAGGTGACACTGCAAAGATAACTCGTCGGTTAGCCCAGCTGATTCTACAACGACCGACTCTTCGCCAACTTTGCGCGTGTCCTGGGATATTGCAATCACCTGAGAGGGACGAGAGAATTCGATCGTTTCGAATGCTTAGCTTAGGCAAGTGAATCATAAAATCTAGATCAAAAAATTAACTGACATAAAGAAACAATTCGCCGCCTTTTGCGACTCATCCATGTGTCGCGACGGTTCGCGAAACAGCGCGCGACAAAACACCCAGAGTTAGCCGGCCCGCGAGCCATTACAGCTTACTACCGATCAAAGATTATGTAACTCCAAGATAAATACTTTACCAAATTCTCTTTTTCCTCTTCACTGCCTTTACCACGCGCAGCCTTACTCATTTTTGCGCCGTGCTAACGGTAGCAATCAGCCTTAAAACGGTTTTGGGGACGGAGCCGGTTGAATGGATGGTCCTCTCTAGTGACTCAGCAGCGAGACAACTGAGCGTGCACGAGGAGCCGGCGATCAGCAGACGCGGAGGTTGTACCACAACTGAGATTAGAAGGGCTTAGAAAATTTATTACCGGGTCACTGAATACAGTATAATTAACTGAAGCCTCGAGGCCCAATAGCAGAGTGGCTAGCTGGGATATTGCCTGTTTGAATAAATCGACTTTGTATTTAAACTCAATATAACAAATAACCAATACTCGGTCACAGTATCTGACGAGAGTGTAGAATTCTTGGTGAAGATCACAATGGAAATTTGAAGAGGTATTGGTCTTGATCAATCACTGTTTTACACTCTGGCATAGCCAAAAACTACAGTGTTTCCTTATGTTAGCCTTCGTTCGATCTGTGATCATAAGAAAAGTTGGTTTTTCTCTGGGTCGGAGAAAGGTGTATATATCTAGATGAAACTCTGACTAACATCCCTTTTAAGTCGAAACTTTGGTCTTCATGCACCACCGAACTCTTGGCGTGAGTACAGTATTTACATGAAGACAATAGTTGTGAAAATGGGGTTTGTGAAAGTGCCAATAAGTGTCATTTTCGTCTCAAACAGCGCCGAACTCTATTACAGTGGTCCGAATCAGGTTTGGTTCTCACCGTTAAATCGCACTAGTGTGAGAGTTCTTCCGGTCGGCTATATACGGCTCAATGTAAATCTCTGAAGTTAATTTAAAGCAAAGCTTTACTTTGCAGCTATGAATGATTATGTTAATTAATGAAAGCTATTTTAGCCTGCAGCCAAATAGCTGGAGTTCGATGAATGTTCAAATATCTGGCCTAAGCAAGAAGCCTACAAAGGTCATGAACATACACTTATACCATTAGAATAATAACATTCAGTCATGTTAGTCTACTTTTTCAGTTTGCTGCCAAGAAAAAAAAGTCATCATAAGAACTGAGGCATGCATTGCTATGCAAATGAGAGAAAGCAGGGAAGCTTTTGATCTGTGTATTTATATTTCAGTGACTGTGATCTGAAGTTCTGTCATTATCCGACAGTCAGGAGTCCTGGGTTACAACGTCCCAATTAAGAATTAAGACGCTAAGGCAGTAAATGAGCGCTGGGTAATGAATGCTTGTTTGTATGGAGTCATTTCAAGCTGTCGTACCAGTGTCGAGTTCCGATATTCGGTCAAACTGTCTTGTTTGACAAGTCACGCGTCCCATCTCTGATCTTTTGAAATCTTATTTCATTTCCATCCGAGTGCTTCTTAGAACATACAACATCAAAAAATTGCTTGCGCAACTTTTACAAAGTCAAAAATAGAACGACAGCCATACAAGTATTTAATAAGAGGTACGAAAGCATGACTTTCAGACTGCCAGCTGAACTCGCTCCAACATAGTGTGTCAAATATAAAGCAATATACGTCGTGTGTAGGAGTTAAGCTTGCACTCACCGACTCAGGGTCACCATTCACGTCATACTGATCTTGCATACACAGGCCACCCAATAGCTCCTTGTTCTCTGGTTCCGCCATCGATTCTCACTTGTACCGAGTGACGAAGTAAGGTATATTCCACTTCAAACCAGAGAAATGTACCTGTACAAAGACAACATGAATCGAAAGTAATGTATGCAAGCACAGAAAAAGGAATAATTTTTGTGTTTTATTAGTTGTTTAAAACTCAAAATAAACAAAACTTGAGAAATGTTTTATCGTGTCGATCTAGTTGAGACGTTTTTGTTACAGAAGAAAGCTCGATTTAACAGACTAAGTCAAGACCAGTTCGATTTTTCTAACCACGGAATAGCTTTAGGGACTATATAACCGGCGGAGTGAGGATGGTCATGAATTGGCAGAAAGAAAAGCAAACGAAGAGTGAGACCAAAGCTCTTCTCATTTATCAAATACATGAAAAAAAAAAGAGACATGTTATCTTGACACTGGTACGACTTTTGGTAGAGCTTCATCAGAAGGGCTGTATGCTAAAGAATGCGACAACTTTTAATATTGTGCGAAAAAATTCTCTCATCATGTGAGCATCCACTTAGGTCACAAATTTAGATCAGGTTTATGGAGAAAACATATGTATATAATTCGCCTCCTTGTGAAAATGTGAAATATTGCAGCCAGGTTTAATGTTGCTTTGAACCAGTAAAGAACGCTTAAATTAAATTACAATCAAATTTATTAACTTAATTAATAAAGAAAGCACGAATACCGGC
>JAEMWC010001117.1:0-20000 GCA_016490735.1 Pachyseris speciosa | reverse complement strand
AAGCTCTGGCTGACGGCTTTTCCATGAGCATGTTAACCTTCTAACTCGTAGGTCTGCTTTTCAATCTGAAGAAAAAAGCTGAGGAAACGTCCGGATATTGTCATTGTGCATGTGTCCCCAATTAGTAGAGGGGTTTTTAACCCCATCGGCTAGACATTTTAAGACACATTAATAACGTTTATGAAGTCGGTGAAAGTAGTCCCAGTTGTCACTGTTGCGAACCATCCCCAGAAGACTGGAAGGCAACCTGGAACAGATTGGCGTGCGGACAAGATCAGTATCTACCCAAATTAAAATACGGTTTTGTTAGGGACTGCGAGAATCCTCCGAAGAGTCCTTGTAATCTGAGATGGCGTGTTGCCACCAGACCAGGGGCAGTGCCATCCCTAGCAATGGTGCTGAGTTAATTTGTTTTATTAATGACAATAATAACCAGAACATCATCAAGACTGAGGATTGGAAGGTGGAAAGGTATCAGGACCTAGCATTCGAAATCAGACGGATTCATGGAACTTCCTATCATGGTTGGTGCACTTGGAAGCATGTTGAAAGACCTTTGATGATGATGATGATGACGACAAAACAAAGAAAAAAGGGGAAACAATGAAATAAATGAGAGGTCATGCTTTATGTAGGTTAGAGTCGCTCGCTTCTCGATTCCGCTCGATCGAACTGCAATCTCATTAACCTTAGTAAGGTTAATAGTTACTGGCATCGCGCGCCGCCATCAATGAGCTGGACTGGCAGACAATTCTAAGAGTGCCCTTCCCCAAGCTCCAATTATTCGCCTACGTGCCAACTTTCCTGAGATAAGAAACGGGAACGTTTTCACGAAGGTTATGAGCTTTCTTAGCGTGTGATCACATTTCCGATTTCTTACATTAGGAAAGTAAACAAGACACGAACACAAGTACTTCCTCCAATCAGTGCCACAAAACGTGATTTACTTTATTGCAGATTCTATCAAATATTTTCACATCCAGATTTCATTCCATCGTTTCTGTTAATATGTCCTGCACAGCGGTTTGGATAAAAACATAGAGGTTTTCTTTCCCTTCTACTCAGTGCGCATGTTGTTCAAAGATGGCGTCACTATTATTCCACTACTATGTTGTTCAAAGATGGCGTCACTACTATGCCACCCCTCCCTTGCTACTCTTTTACCTTACTGCTCATTATTCAAAGTACTTTGCATCGCACGATCTTCAGCAAATTCTAAGTATCGAGTTAATTTACAAGTTTATCATGCGCATTGTTCACTCCATTTCCATACCAAACAACTTGCGGTTCACAGTCTGCCAAGCCGGTGCTCTGGGTGCATATCACGTGCATAATCACACTAGTTTGAAAGCACAGCTTCGAGTGCCAGCAAAGCGAAAATGGACAAAGATATTAGGACAAATGACCGACCTCACTTTTCGCCCGGGTTAAAAGTTGCAAAAAAAGTAGAATAATGATATTCTCGTAAACCCTCCAAGAGTGGTTTTCTAGGTACGCTTTATTTTAACACCAAAGTTATTCACGTGTAAATTTCAATTCTGAGATAATTTGAAACCAGTTCTCATGCAATTGAATTAAGTGAAAGGTTACATTGATATTCCAGTGGAAAAAAATTCCCGCCGTACTAAATTGAAAATAATTCCCATTCAATTAAAACCGTCTTCAAGGCTTTCTTTGCTTATCTTCATACAGTGCTTTTTTTTATATTAATAATTAGTCCTTCATTCCGTCAGTGTTTTTTTAGTGAGAAATATGGCGGACTTGTTGGCGTATAATCATGCACTGGTCGCGATCAATAAACAGTGAATTTGTCTTGACCTCGATATCATCTTCCAAGCGTTCCTTATTTCTTAGCAACGCCATGAGCGAAGCCTCGGCCTCAGCTAGGCGCATGCGCAGGCGATCAATGGAGACTGTGATTTCTCCGACCTCTCCCACCAAGCGGTATTGGACTGGGTCACGGCACAGCTCAACATTGGGTCTTAGCGAACGCTTGTCCAGTCTGGTGTGAGCCACCTTTAGGGGATTCTCCTTGTCTGCAATGGCCTGCCTGAGATCCCGGATGTTGTTTTCCATAGACAAAATCTCGTCCATAACCTGGAATAAGAGAGAAATATGTTTAAGCTCCTAGGTCAAAGTCTGCGTTAGTAATCTATCACCTCGTACAGTATTCAGTGACTACTAAACGCGCAGCAACCGCAGAGAAAAGCGATTCGCAATTTCAACTCTCATGCCTCTGTGTAGTTTCTTTTAAGTGTATATGACGGAATTTTTTATTCGCTTGATCCAACTTAAAGGTGTTGCTGAATAAAAATCGAAAAAAAAATTCCTAAAATATTTTCTTCCCCGCTTTTTTGCCCCGCAAAAACGTGAATTTTTACTTCCGGTGGGGTACAATACCGCGCGAAAGACTGAAGACGAGAATACGGTGCTGTGACGTCAAAACTGGACATCAAGGGCGCTTTCCATTTGAATTTTCTGTTTAAAGAAACAGGGCAAATGTTCCTCAATAAAGACGGAACGGGACGAGCGTGTTCCTGTTTCACTGAGTCACTCTTTAAGAGACTGGGTATTAACCAACACACCACCTAAGTGGCGTTAATTCATCAAGGAGCATAGAACTAGTGGGGTGCCGCAGATGGTACAGGATTTTTCTACCATTCCGGAAAAACGAGAAAAGAGGTATACCTTTTTTATTTCAAAAAAGTTCAAGCAAAGGCGGATAGTGATGTATATTTTAAGAAGTCGGGATGAGTCGTGCTAAAATCGTACCCCATTTGTCTTCAGCGCCTGCCATGCAGGCTACGGAGTGATAAATATCTCGCACTATCCACCGAAATTTAGGTCAATAACTAAGTAATGAAGCATAAGCGAAATTAGTGGATAGTTGGGTGAAAATCACCGTAACGCTGGGAAATGAAAAGCAAATGATATTCGAAGAATTTTGCTTCTCTCTTGAAAGTGCGCTAGGAACAGGATTATTCTCTGCTAAAGTGTATTACGACATACTCTAATGGCAATATGGCCGGCCTTGATAAGATATAAGTGTCACAGCTTACCCTGGCCAGCTCTTTCTCCAGGGACCTCTTAGCACTCAGCGACTCCTCAATGCGCTTGGTGAACTCATTGTTCACGGTCTCAAAGATGTTTCGCAGATCAACGTAGGTCTGCATTAGAATTCCATTGATCTCGGATCTTAGAGCCACTGATGCCTTGCGCTCTCGTTCAGCTTTTGCTATGTTCTCTGAGGAGTACGCTTCCCATTCATCAGGAGTGAACGAACTAAAAGGTACAACAATGGATGGTGAGTAAAAATTGTTTGAAGGGAGCAAAGTTAAGCAGGTTCTCATTTTTGAACAAGGGCCGTTGACCAAAACCATCTTTTAGCGATTACGCCGACCAATCACAGAAGACGCAAACAACGCGATGAACCAATCATAATTCAAAGCAACCAACTGTACATGTAGCTAGCGATTCTGGCACCATTAGCGCGGGAAAATGCGCACGAACAAGTCTCGATTGGTTTTGCTTTTACTTCTCATTGGTTGAGAAAGTGAAGCGAGTTTTTCCTGCCAATCACAGAGCAAAGCAACGCAAAGTCAAACCAAACGAAAATTACGATCGAGACTCAACTGAAATTCAGTCTAATCATGTTGGCAGCTCAAGAAAAGGCGCTTCTAGGAGAACAGACCCTAATATATATCTTTTGTCACTCATAACCATCCGAGTGCACAAACCTTCAAATTTGAAAGAACAATTTGAATCTATAACAACAGGACGTGAAGTTGAATTCTTTACTTTCACTACTTCTTTCATCCATGAAAAAGGTTGCGGTCGGGAGCTGGGGTGGGGGAGGGGGTCTTGCGAAGAGGGGTCTAGGGAATGGGAAACTGGCCCAATAACTTTGACCAAATAGAAACGTTTTCAGAACGTCTAATTTCTCCTTAAACATAAAATATTAATCAAATTATACTGTATTGAGAAACTGGAATTAGATCAACGGAGGATAAAGAGCTTCCACTTACTGCTGCTGAATGGTGACTGCATGAGGAGAAAAGTGAATATCCTTGGAGAAATTATTCAGCGTCGAACATTTGCCATCAATACCAAGGGAGCCATACTTGTCACCAAGGTCTTTCTCCAAAAGTGTCTTAACAGAACGCAGCAACCTGAAATAGCGAAGCACGGGTTAAATTCTGACAACATTTTCACACATTCAGGGACGCTCCGTTCAACCAAATGTTTTGGACGTAATTTCCGACTTTGTAGGGTGACAAAAAGAGCGCGACATAGCCTGTTAATATCTAAACTTTTCAGTCAGTTACGACAAATAAGCAAGGCCGACAGAGCAACACCGAAACGAAAATGAGAATCAGCTGTGAAAGGAATCCCAAATTTCGGTTTGGAAGGGCTCAACCGAAAGAAGTGGTCAACCTTGAAAGGTGAACCTTCTTTTACAAAACTCTTGCAGATGGACCGAGTCGATTCATCCCGTTTTGGACAAAAATTAAAATTAAACTTAAAATTAAACAGCCTCCCCCCTCCCCTCAAGATAAGTCGGAGTTTTCTTGAGGAGAGGGAGGTAGTTGCATGATGACGTCATATACGCCTCTCTTCAGTCTTCGCTCGGACAACGAAACAAGAGAAATACATGTACCGATGTACAATGCTGGAAATTTGTCACTTGGCATAAGCATGTCTTTCACTTTCAAAGTTATTTCACGAACTGAATTCATGCCAACAAACAGGCGACGTTTTGGCTAAGGAACGCAGTTTTATCGGATCAGTAAATACATGAAACTTCGAAAGGTCTCAATTTCAGTGTAACATGAACTTTTTTCCGTCAAAGATGTCCGAGAGACGAAAAAACAAAACAAAACAAAACAGTCAGCACAGATCTTCTACACTTACGTGGGGTGACGTAGATCAACTCATAGTTCAAATTACAAATATTTAATGGTTGAAAACAAAGAAAAAACAAAATTCATGACCAACAGCAAACTCACCATAACTGTTCATGAGCCTGGTCCATGGTTTTCTTCAGCAGGGCTCGTACATTCTCAATCATTTCCACCTCCTAAACGGGGAGAAACAAATGTTGGGATTAATACTTCATGATAAAACAATCATCTATGTTTAAAAAAAATCTGCTGATATGTTTCGGCAAGAGAGGATGAAGTTCCTCTCTTGGTTTCGGGCATAGATTATTTTTGTTTCAAATTCTGCAGAGACACAACAGGCTACGTGTTATACGGTAAACTTCTGCAGCGCTGTTTTCCTAAACAGTGAAGTATGAATTCTCTCTTTTGATGGTAGTAGAACACGCAAGGAGCGCTTTAGGAAAGATTTTTCAATGAACTTCAGATCTCTTGTTGTAATTTCGTGAAAACATTGCCCGCTTGCGGTTTTTTGTAAGCACAAACAAGAGAACTTGTGAACGCGTGGATTATAACGCCCGAGTCGAAAGTTGGCTGCCATGACAACGAATTTGTTTAACTCTGCATTGGTAAAATTGATATGTGCAAGTTTGGTTGTTCGGAATATCAAACAGGGCGTTACGAAGAAACAAATAAATCGAATTTACAAGTTGACCATCTAATGGGAAATGTATTTATAGAGAGCATAATTTAAGGTTATGTGATATGGAAGACTCGGAGCGCGATCGCCTCAGGTGACCTAGGATATCATTTTAACTTGTTCTTTTAGTACAAACAATAGTCAGCGTACTGACGCTTAATTAGTCATTTACTCCATTTACCATGCATTGCATCACAATAAACACAAATAAATCATTTTCTTCTTGGTCTGCTAGAAATATAAGTAAGTGTTTTGTTCAAGGCACCATGAACAGCAGCAATTTAAATGACTTCAAAGTGTAACGCCATGCAATTGTCCATATTCTAATTTTCGATCAAATTCTTTCAAAGACTCAATTTTCCTAAAGCCAAAAAATTTGCATAATGAGCTCATTGAATATTGGCATCAAAATATACTCAAGTTTAAGCGGTTCTGGAGCTATTCAATTTAATAGATTTGTGATCGTCGAAGGAAACATTAGCGAGGGACGGTTCGTTGCCACTTAAATTAAACTATTCTAAGCATGCTTGAGATCCTAGCCATTTTTTCCAAACGCTTTAGTAACAAAATAGGCCAATTCTCTTTCTTCTTCTAAATCATTAGAAAAAGTCATTAGTGAACTTAGCGTGGACGAATAAAATGTGGCTGAAACAATCGATAAATTTAACACTAGAGCCTTATATGATGGTGCCAGCTGGTACTCAGGTTTATAAATAACAAGCACAATTAATATTACCTTGCTAATGTGCGTTTCCACATTGTCGTGAACCAGATCGATCTTGACTCTCCGCTCTCTGTACTCCAGGCATTGCCTCGACACATTCAAAGGCCTTTCGGTGGCGGCTAGAGCTTTCTCAAGGCGGCCAATGAACGCTTGTAAAGCTTTGATCTCTGCCACAGTTTCCGCGTGCTGCTTCTCCAGTTCTGTCTTCCAGTAAGTGATATCATGGATACGGTGTTCCAGCTTCTTGTTCACGTCTGTCTGCGTCCTGTGGGTCAGCAAAGCTGTCTCCGTTCGAAGTCGCGAGCATTCGTCTCGAAGCCTCTCCGCAGTTGCTCGTTCCTTCTCGCCGGATGACACATTGAGCACGTTCGAAGTCCTCCATTGCTGTGGACTGTACTTGTGAATAGCTCTTTGAGTGACTGCAGTGTAAGGCAAATGTTCTAAGCCACTAGATGATCCATTCAGAATCTTAGATGGGAATTCAAAAGACCTTGAGAATGGCCTGAACGTGTGCGGTGAAGTGTACGGCCTCGTCGTTTGGAATGAAGCTGTGTATGTTGTTTCGTACGGTCCGCCTGTGGGACGAAGATACGGCGGTGGATCGAAGGTCGAGGACGATAAGAATTTAGCTGTCTCCACAAAAGATTGAGTCATCTCGCGCGTGTTATCAAACAATCCCCACCTGTCCAACAGTTACTCCGAGAAACTCAAAGATTCCGACGAGAATCTCTGTTTAGAGCTTCAACAAAGTTGTTCTCTCCAAAAGCGAAAATATGTCTGTTTTGAGTAACCACAAATCGGTTTATATCCGGCGGCGTCGTTCGTTGCTTAGTAACAGAGCGACCCTACCGCCCGATTGTCTATTGGTGCAAAAGGAACGTAGCGGTCGCAATACTGGGCTCTAATTGGCTCGTCAAATCCGCTGTCTCGATGCCCTCACTTCCGATCGTCTGAAAAGCCACGTGCTAGTCTGTTTTGTAGAGACAAAAACACTTACAAAGCTGCAAAAAGTACAGAACTTGGCATAATATGAAAACGGGCGCGGATAACTGTGAAACTATTAGAAGAAGCTAAGAATCGTGTTTTTCGTTTAACGAAACACAGATTCATGAATACTTTATAGAATTCGCCTCCCCAATTAGGACCCTTTTCGCATGTTTATTAATAGTGAGAAAAAAGATACCTATTGGTGAGCTTAGAACCCCGCTAAGCACATGTTTAATGATTGTAACTAAGATGAAGCTTTTTTTATAAACTTTATAAGGTTATATAGACAATATTTGAAAATTACAATACTTCCAGATATAAAACTACGATTTTAAATTTCACAGACATTTTTCGGCAGAAAGGTCTGTACTGTCTTCTTCAGGGCAAATGTTATAGGGGATGCAAATCTGAATATAAATAACAAGGGAGTGCAACATTGGCACTGAAGAAGGCACAAGATTCTGCCGGAACACGTGTGTGAAATTTAAAATCGTAGTTTTATATCTAAAACGTATTGAAACTTTCCTGTAGTTGAGACCTATTGAGAATATGAAAAGTAATCATTAACGCCAAATTCACTTGATTATTTGGTACTACATTTTTTCCAAACTTTTCCATGAGCTTGATCGATATTTTTATCTTCTGCTAATGTGGGTTTTCTATAATTAATCAGGCGCCTGTTTCAAAGCAGGTGATCGGGAAGTTCTTGCAAATACTCCATTGTTAAAATTCATTAACTAGTGGTTTCAAGTTTCTTTCCGCCAAATTGCCTTGAGCTCCTAAACACCTATCACGGTTGGTGGTTAACCAAATTGAAAGAGCTCAGTTATAATTATATTAGTTTTCAGAGCAGCTAAACTATAATTATTCCACTGCTGGGGCCACCTCTATCACAGGACATTTCTACTTTAGATATATCACCTTTTGTTGCGGACGTTCACAGGAAAAGTTGATGAAGCGATTGAAATCTGTCAAAATCTCAGGAATTTTGGAAAACTTTGCAAACAACCTCTGTATGTTAATTATCAGAAAAATGCAGAGAAATAAGTTTGATGCATAAGATGACGAGAGCTCACCCTGGCTTCAGAGGTCCGTTGAAAAAATAAATATCCCTGAAAAACTAAATAAAGGGCGAGAATTTTTACTCTCGGCACTTCGGGTCTCGTTGCCGCGAGTTCGCCGAGTAATTTCCCTCCTTCAAAAGAAAAAAAAAATACTATCCTATCCTATCCCATCCCATCCCATCCCATCCCATCCCATCCCATCCCATCCCATCCCATCCTATCGTCCTGTTCTGTCGGTCCTGCTTCCTCCTATCCTTACCCCTCCCTTGGTGGGGAGGGAAAATAGGACAGACACAAATAACGGCTGCGCAGGAGGCTACTGGCACCCAGGGTAGCGAGAGCTCGCCCTCAGAGCAAAAACCTCTTTTGACGATTGGTTATTGATAAGCGAAAATAAAACCTTAATAGTTTTGCGTGAAAAAAAAGAAGAAAAAAAAGCAAATATGTTTTCACACGAAGACTGCAAAATAAATAGCGAGAGGGGAGTTAAGTTTGACTAACGCGCCATTTTTTCTCTACTGACACTTATTTCAGATACCACTGCACTTTGCTAAGTGTCAGCAGGCATAACCAAATAGCGCAAATGTCTGGCATAATAAGCACGACCTTTTTAATTTTTCAAGGGCCTGATGCAAATTAATGGTGATTAAAGTGTCCATGCTATCTGGACGAATTGTTTTGAAAGACACTTAGTCTTATAGTTGTTGGGCTGATATTAATACCCTGCGTTTGTTTCTGGGTAACAGTAATCTCAGTTTAAATCCCTTGCTTTGTTTTCTGAGTCATTAAGGTTTGTCGATTTGTTTTAACCCATTATCAGGTCAGGTTCACGTCTTGATATTGACCCAAATGAGACGAAGGGAACTTTTCGCTAGACAACTCTAAAGTTCATCTTTAAAAAAATGAACAGAAAACGCAACAATCGTACTGTGACTGACCGCGAACCCTCTGCTTCAGCTCTTACGATTCAATGAGGAGAGCGGAAAATATTTTTGTTTCAGACAAGTAATACTCTTCCCGTTTTAAAAGTGCATCGTTTGTCTTTGAGAGAGTGCCAGATTGCAGAAGTTTGGTTATAAAGAGACGGGAACTGCGTCACAGAATATCTTCTTCCAAAATACACCTTGAAAAAATCTCGGTAACAATACCCACGATAAAGATATTTCGTTACTAGCACACGCAATCGTAGCTACCAAAACAAGCCAACTTTTTAATTAAGAAGACTAACAAGGAAAACCAAGATCTTGCTGCCATGCAGCTGTCCTATGTTTATAAGGAAGTTCTAACCGGACAGCGTAAAAAAATGTTCGCTTCTTGTTTATTACTGAAATCGCGAGAAAGCACGCGAAATTATCTGAAAACGCAAAATGATCGTGTGTTCTATTTATAGTGTTGGCGCCTGTCTTGTATAATATACACGCTATATATTGTTTTAATATGATGATTTATGCAACGCAAACATGATTCGCGCAAACAAGCTTGATATATAAGAAGCGTATTTTAACTTCTAACTTAATTTGTAGCATTATGAAAAAATTGATTTTCTTTGTTAATCAAAATCATGGACGAAGGGATTAATAAACAAACTATTATAATTGCGCTGTTAAAGATCCGCGCGCAAAAAATACAAAAAAAGTATACTAAAGAAAATTCTTTAAAAGCATGGTTTGTCTTCCCAGTGGTCAACCACAAAGCGCTTCTAAAAGTCAACTTACGGATTTTTAGCGATGTCCATTCTGTGGAAATATTTCTTTGGAGCAAAACATTTTTTCCGCAGTTTCGTTGCTTAGCAACATAGTCGCCGTGTTATTTGAGCAAAGAGTATTCTTGACAAATACTTGACTTAAACATGAGAAGAAAACTTAAAGCACGCACAGTAGACGGATATTTTGGACATTTCGTTCATGTAAAAGGGGACTCCTTTCTCCTAGCATTCGCCCAGTTACTAGCACTAAATATGCTCCAAGAAAAAATTTTTATCCGGGTTATGCGTTCGAAGCGTTTTACCAAACTAGATTTTGCAGTGTTATGGCGTGTAGTAATGTGTATGCCTCATCCAACAGTTATATATTCATATATTCACAGTCATTAGTGAACTCAAGGTTTGTATCTTTACAGACAAAAGCGAAACACGCAGCAACGAAAGATTCAAATTTATAGGCCCCATTTTGGATTTCAGCATTTGAACTAGACCTTGTAAAAAACCTCTTTGATCTAAGTGTTATAATTTCGATTAGCGCGCATAACGACTGGACTAAACATTAGAGTTACGGCGGATTATTGTCCTTTCTTTTTATCTGAGTCAATTTCTATCAAGATTACAGAGTTGTTTATGTCTACTTCGTTGTTAGGCTAGAGTCAATTAATAGCGCAATTTTCCTGAAGTTGTGCACGTGCTTGCTTATTTAGTTTACTTGTGCTTAGTTCGTTATTTAGTTCACGTGTGCTTAGTTCGTTATTTAACATCCTCCTATTATTTTACGTTGTTTTCCTTGCTAATATGTATTGTCGATAACTGTGCTCACAGTGTGGGTGGCTCCTCCTAAAATGTTCTGCAATTGGTATAGGATTTGATAGAGCCGAAACCAATTGTGGAATTGCACACATTTTAGGTATCCTACTGATGAACAGTTATTACATGCAGATATTTTTAGAAGCAACATTTGTTTGTAGTCTGTCACCTTTGAATTCTAAATTGATCGGATCAACTGCGCGCGCTCGCGAGCAAGAAGTTGAGCAAGTTGCGCTGCGCGAGTGCCGACTACAAAAGGACGGCAACTGTACCTTTAAACAATGTCTCTTACAGCTACTTATTAGCAAGAAAATGAAATTTTGTTCTCACCTCCACAAGTCGCGCTAAGGGACTTGTTTTCTGCTCAGGAAACCGCTTTCCTTGCAAATCGCTACTACTTCGGTTTTCATTAAGATTGTGACGTTCTTTGTCGCTGCGCCAATTTTTTGCGGTAATTGAAAAATCTATTATCTTGATTAAACAATTATTTTGCTGAATAATCATTTATTACAAGACAGTTGGGTGGGTTTTAGTTCAGTAACCCAGGCTGCTCATGTAATTTTTTTTTAGAGAGCTTTATAAAACCATAGCTTCCCCAGTGGAGTGGGGTGGCTGCCCCTGGTTGGACTTAGCGTCCTCGAATCGGAAAGAGACAGCTTTGGATCGGCTAAGTGAGTCTGTCATTGGATTCTTGATATTTCTTACATAGTCGTGTTGGTATGTCAAGGTGTGACAAGACATTGAACTAGTCATACGGATTGTACCATTTATTATTCGTCTTGTAAAAATTGACATAATTGTAATATGTTTCTTACATAAAATATTAGCACCAATCACACGGTGTCATGGTCCCCTAAGAGGGGTGGGGAAAGTTACTCCACTCAGGAGAAGTGTGTGGGCATTTTGGGATTTGAATCTCTTACGTCCAGTCCTCCCCAGTCCACTCTTTCTCTTCTCCACCCTGGTTAACTTCCACAACAGTTTGTTCTTTTCTCTATCTCCCTGCAATCATTCTGATCACATTGAGCATTTTGAAATGGCGTGAGAGGATTGGATTTAAGTCAGTAAACAAAATTTGTTTACGTTTCAAAGACGTTTTACTTGAGACGAAACCTGCCAAGCAGCTAAGACTTTAAAATGACAATTGAAATAGATAAATTACTTCCAACAAAAATAAGCCTTCTCTAATGGTACCTATTTAAACATAAAGTAATTTTCAATTGAGTGTCGAAAGTAAATCGTGTTTGCTTTCAATTGGATTTGCTTCACTTCACGCTGTAATTGGCTGGCAAAACTCGCGCCACTTTCGCAACCGGTGAGAAGCAAAACCGAGACCAATCGCGACTTGCGGGCGCGAATCTCCCGCGCTTGGCATTGGCTACATGGAATTGCTTCGTACTCTGATTGGCTCAATGCCCTGTCTGCCTCCGTTGTGATTGGTCACGGAGAGTGCTTGTTTTGGTTTTATTTTACAACAATCAATAGTAAACCGCTCCATTAAACCTTAAAAGCAGCAAACAAATGCAATCTACTATGTTCACTGAGCGTTCGTTCACAGTTCATGTCAGTAGGTACAATCCTTGCCTCTTTGTAGCAACAGATAACCGTGAAAAACAAACGCTTCAAAATTAGCTGTTTTTTCTTATTTTCTTTATTAACAGCTGTAGGAAAAGTTAGTGGAAGTGTGGAGTAGAGATTGCTTAAACGCTTTCAATTTGTCTTTCTATTACTTTAGACGTTACCAAACTCAGAAGAAAAAAATTCAACTTAAAAGTTCCTTTCTTCGGTTCCCCTCTTTCCCCCACTTTCTTGTTAATGAATCTCATGAGTTCTGCTATTTGACGGATTTTGATTTTTAAAATGCTTGCTCCAACTTTTTGCCTTTTTTAAATCTTCTTTCTGTTCGTCCATAAGCCTCTCCAAGAAGGAATACTCCGTCTCCAAAGTCTGGTAGCTCCAACTCAAGTCCTCCAGCCGCTGTAGTATCTCATAGTACCAGTGCTTTTTGGTGGAAAACTCATTCCGATGTGAGTATTGAGTGGTGTTCTGTAATGGTGGGTGACTGATCTTATCTCGGCTCTGCTCGTTTGATGAATAGGCGTTGCTCGTTGTTCGAGAGTCCTTCGATGAAAATAAAGGTAAAATTTTCAGAAAATACACCACACTTTTTAATTTTGACAGTTTTTAACAGGCAACCGCATAATGAGGACTATAACAAAGTGTGGTGTGTCAGTTTGTAAAATGTTATCCTGACTACTGCTATAAAAACAAATTCAGTAGTTTTGATGAGGCGTTATTAGAGCGCTTTTCAATTGAGTGTCGTAAAACCGAAACCAAAACCAAAGCAATTACTCTGACCAATCACAATAGAAGTAAACAGTGCAATGAACCAATCAGAATACGAAGCAATTACATGTAGCCGCCGGTTTTGGTTTTGCTTGTCATTGGTTGAGAAAGTGGCGCGAGTTTTGCTGGCAAATCACAGAGCGAAGCAATGCAAAACCAAAGCAAAACCGGAATTACTTTCGACACTCAATTGAAAACCACTCTTATACTCAAGGAAACTAGATGAGTTAATGGTGATGCTAGTTGTACCATGGTCCTAATAACGAATTAAAAATCGAACTATCTTCAATTTTTATCAGCCGTACAGTGACTGTCTGTACTCAAAGTCATGCTATTGTAAGGTTATTGTAATGCAGAATTATACTCTAAAACACACCTGCTAAGACTTCAACAAGGCGAATAATTTAAAGGCACAACACATTATAGTTACCATCATACTTAACGTGAACAAAAACTGTCACAACATCCACGTCTGCTCAAGGTCTTGTATCATCAGGGAAGAAAAGGCTTCTGTGATATTTTGTGAAATGTTGCTTTCATTTACGTAATTACGTCAGCAAATCATTAGAGTCTCAACACTCTTAAGACTGTAGTGTCCACGTCCCCGTGTGCAAACCCATTCATGATCGAGTCGATTCTTTGTTTTTATCAACTTCCTTTTTGTCTTTTGTCTCATCTTATCACAGCAGTTGCCTTTTGTATAATTGCATTCTTAAGCCGACTCCTGTGGGTTTTCAAATTAGTTGACCTCCTTAAAGTCTGACTTACTTTCGTTTGTTTTGGTCGTTAACCGTGGTTTCGAAGTGTTGAATGCAAAAGAAAATTTCAGTGATTGAAACAACGTTACATTTGTTCCCTACTATTCTCCCTTGTAACCTTTCCACTCACACTTCAGTGATACTTACCGTACTTACATACTTTCTTGTCCTCTCCATGCTTGACAAGATGTCATATCCATCGCTGATCTTTTGCTTTCCATCTCTCGGACTCAGCAGTTCTGGTGTTGAGGTCCTGGGGGTACCCTCCACGGGTCTTTTTGCCGCCTGGCTCAACATGCAGTTCGAGAAGCTTTCCATTGAATTAGTTTTCTTGGAGGCGGAGAAGGAACTATTACTTGCTTTCCGCTGAGGTGAGGGAGTGCGTAAGATAGGCAACGGTCTGTCCATGCGTGATAGGGAGTTGTCATTGTGTACACCGCTGATATTTTGTTTTCTAGCTCTCGGGCTCATAGATACTTGAGGCTCCTGTGTTGAGGTCCTTGGGGTACCCTCCACGGGTCTTTTTTCGGAGGCGGAGAAATAATTATTGCTTTCTTCACGGCGAGGGGAAGGAGTTGCTCGTAAGGTGGAAGACTATCAATCAAATTTTCAAAAAAGCATAATCAGCGAAAAATGGTACTCTTAAAAAAATCAGACAACGAAATGTGGACCAGAAAAAACTAAAACAAATTGGAGATTGTGCTTCATAAACCTAAAATCAATCCTAACTTTGTCAGAAATTAATTGGTGAAGCCCGCCCTAAACAAAATAATAAAAAACTCGCTTTGCTCTGAACTTCCTTTTCGTCCTCCAAAGAAATTCGAATTTTTCAAGATATAAATAACGAAAAATAGCCTAAGATTTTACGTTTTTTACATCTAATTCTTGTGGAGACAAGAAAATAAATGCGAACACGGAGCAAGTCAAATATATTTTTCGGTAGGTCTGCAGGTGCAAGCTTTCTGATTTTTTTCAACAAAACGTTCCCTGCAGCGAGCTTTCCAACCGACACTGTTTTTTGAAATGTTAATATTGAAGATGGCTCAAAGCTGAAGACCAAGATAGGAAATCTGTCTTGATTTTGATTCGGTTTGATTCGACAGCAATCGGACTATAAACTAACAAAGTTACAGATCTGTCAACAGGTAACTGTGGAAATGTAAAATGAAAACAGACCGTTTCAACGCCATAACGAATAAGTGGTTGTAAGGTAAACAAAACAGATATTATCAGGTGTGCGAAGTTTCTACAGAAATACTGTACTATATTTTATCAGAAGCTACTTTGTTTCTTACCTTTCTACTTGGGTCATTCGTGTTTCCAGCAAGTTGAATCTAACCGTGTCGTAAAAAAATAAAAATCGGGAAGTCAAACTCTTGCAATAAGTACCACTCAGGTTTCTTTCACTAATAGATCTAAATCTTTGAAGATATCTTATCACAAACCAAACCTACCGTTACTTTAGACACGTAAATAGCCGGGTCTTGGGTCGAAGATTTTGGCGTTGCCGTTGGTGAATGAAGTCGAGATTTTGTCAAAGGTTTCGACCGCGTAAACTGTGAGCGATACATGTCGATCGAGTGGAGAAGAAACTGACTGTGTTCGCGCCGTATAGATTTCCGCGTGCTTCTCCACTCTATGAATTAATTTGCGCATGAATTATTTATTAGAATCAAAGCCACAATCTAAGTCTTCAAAGTTAATCATCACAATTCCTCTATTGTGTGGTGTGGAGAGTGTGGACGAGATATTAAAGTCAACTCTACGATGCCTTGGGATTTTTATCCTTACCGATCTAGTTTGATATTTTAGCTGAAACAGAAAAGGAGTCGGTACCTTTAACCTTTGTATTTAGTTGGTTAGATTGACATGGAATAATCTCTGTTTTGACTATTTTTCAAATTTTAGCCAATAAATAAAGAATTAAACCGTTCGCGTCTTGAATGCATTAGAAAAATTAAACCCTCAACCATAAACTGACAAACATTTGAACATCAAATACTACCCCGTGCGCAATTGGTCTTCTTAGAACAATCAGGAAGAGAGGCTATACTGTGCAGATTAAATTGAATTCATTTTTTGTGTTCTTCATGCGCTTGCCAAATTAAATTTAGAGTAAATAACGAAGTCATATCGACTTCAAGGACTGAAAATCTCTAAGTTGCGCACAGAAAAATGTTCACCTTTCGGGAGTTGCATTCATTACGACACCGCCACCCTGAAGTTCCACTGACCACTTTAACAGAAAACCAACATGGCGAACAAAAAATATGAAAGAAGCCGAAAAATGACACTTGTGCCCTCCCTCCCCCAGTGAGACACTTGTGCCCTCCCTCCCCAGTGAGACACTTGTGCCCTCCCTCCCCCAGTGAGACACTTGTGCCCTCCCTCCCCCAGTGAGACACTTGTGCCCTCCCTCCCCCAGTGAGACACTTGTGCCCTCCCTCCCCCAGTGAGACACTTGTGCCCTCCCTCCCCCAGTGAGACACTTGTGCCCTCCCTCCCCCAGTGAGACACTTGTGCCCTCCCTCCCCCAGTGAGACACTTGTGCCCTCCCTCCCCCAGTGAGACACTTGTGCCCTCCCTCCCCCAGTGAGACACTTGTGCCCTCCCTCCCCCAGTGAGACACTTGTGCCCTCCCTCCCCAGTGAGACACTTGTGCTCTCCCTCTCCCAGTGAGACACTTGTGCACTCCGGGGGAGGTATGTTGTGAGCTTGGATTCGAGGTCTGGATGAAGTGCTACAGTTGAATCATGAAGCCGTTCCGTTTTTGGTTAATTGTTTCTAGGTCACTAATGAGATATAAAAATTAGTGAAGAAACTTCGGATTACCATAAAGGATTACGAAGTTCATCGAAGAAATTGAAAGCGGGGACCCGAATTTTTCAAGTTGGCATTCATCTTGATCTTGGCTACACGTAACCTGAAAACTAGATCTTTTCCTTAAGTTAAAAGAGTTGCTTTGATAAAAATGGGATATCATGTTTCGTTTGTCATTTTTAAAGTGTTTAACATTGCTTTTGAGGTAGATTTTTACGAATAATCCATGAGACCGCCCCTTTAAGGCGTCATATTTTAAACTCCGTAAAAAACAAATATGGTTAAATAGGTCTCATGGCCGATTTTGTGACGAAAGCCTTTTTTAAAATATCAATAAAAATTACTCCATTGATTAATCCATTATATATATCGGCAGACCAGGTGTTAGTCGCTTGAAACAAAGCTGACAGTGTACTTGGACAGTTAGGTGAAGACCGTTATCCTGAAGGTACTATTAGAATTGGTCATAGATTATTCGTTCTAAAAGCTTAGCAACGGCAGGAACATTCGAAATTGGCTAATAACTGAGTGATGAGATTTTATCTGTGGCCTTGTTTAAGGAGTCTCCCTTCAATTTTTTGGGCTTTGGGTTGTACACGTTGAAATCCATCTTTCCTATAGAAACCTTAACAATATATTTTTGACGTATGCTCTAAGTTTGTTTTCTCATTGGTTTCTAAGTAACAGCTGTTATCATAGCGACGGTAACGTGTGGCCGCTCGTTTTAAAAAAGGTCAATTACTTCGAAATGGAGTCAGACACTTCATTACTAGTGTAATGGGCCAAATTAGAAAAAAGATCTGTAAGAGCAGTATTATTTTCAAGTTAATTGCAAATAAACTTTTTAATGGCCAGTTTTGATCATTACCGCGAAATGTTAAACTTTTTTTACAATTTTGTTCTATGTTCAAGGAATTATGGTAGCAAAGCATTTTAGGTGGCTGTTATTGTAAGCACTTAAGTATGATGGGGAGTAAATTTTTGCAAATTACGAGCTCTGTGACTTGTCCGTGTTTACTTAGAAAGCTCAATGGGAAATTGTAAAATTCTTTAATAATTCATTTAAGCGTTATGACCAATACAATACAAGTACAACTGCTGCTTTAACTTTCATAAGAGTCCTGCTCAGCTACCTAGTATGCATTAACCTTGATACAGATTTGTATTGTGGCCCATGGGTACCACAGCAAAATCAACAATTGTTTTTCTATTGTTATTGCATGTTTTACTTTTTTGTACATATTTTATTGTTTTTATTGATCTTATTTGTTGATGTTTTACTTTAAGGAAGGGTTTTATTTGTATATAGTTTGTAAATTTACATTCTGGGAATGATGAGTTTCATTTAGACACCATGAAAAGTCACAAAAGGAAAAGAATGACAAAATCCATTCACCCTCACATTTCACCCGCAAAATAACTCAGTTAAAGCTATCATTCTTAATAACTTTAAAATAGTGCAAAATGATCCAAAAACTGGTAGAATCTTTCCTCAACTACCACTGAGTTCATTCAAACGCGACAAAAATGTAGTAACTTTCGAGTCAGAGGCGCATTCAAAACAACTGAGCAGCCTGGCACCTTTAACTGCGCGCACTCGAAATGCAAAACGTGTCCTTTCATTCAAAACACTGACAAAATATCGGGCCCTAAGTGATCTGTTAAGATCACTGATAGTTTCAATTGTACCTCCGCAAATGTTATCTATTGCATAACCTGTACATTATGCAAAAAGTTATACATCGTCGAAATAGGAAGACGACTAGGTGACCGATTCCGTGATGTTGAAGAAAGATGACAAAGATACATCTTAACCAGTTGCTCGGTATTTTAGTCTCCCCAGCCATTCCAAACAGCACATGTCGATCTCCGGCCTTTGCCTACATCAAGGTACCACGGAAAGCCGTAAAAATCTCGGAGCAAACATTTATCTTTTAAATCGGTACTCGTAATCCCCACGGTATCAACAAGTGCTTTTCCTTCAATTAATTCATTCCCGTTTTTCACGTTTCCATGTTACCACCAATAGTGTAGTTCGAGTGATATTTTGTATATAAACTATACACAACCCACAATTCCTCGACTCGCTCCGACGAAAGGCTAACGCTCGAAACGGTAGCTTATCGAATCCCTGTACGGTGGTTAGTTGATAAACGAAATTTTCGTGTTTCATTCCCCCACTGACGCAGTATCACAGTTTCTTTAGAAAGTAACCGCCTTTATTCACAATGAACTAAACTTCGGCTCGCCATTGTAAGTGCCTATATAGATCTCCTGCTCATATTTTATGTACTCCTAGTTAAACTGTTTTACTGCATGATATTTCTAGAACAGAAAACAAAGTGTAATAGTTTAATATTTCCCTGTTAAGTTTTAAGAAAAATTCAGAAATGAATAAAAGCGGCCTTCAAAGCATTAAACTTATTTGTAATTTATTTGAAAACGCTGTTGGAGAATGATGATTTTCTAATTTGACCTACTGCAAGCTGTGGAGTAGTTTACAACATTTTAAGTTTGGTCATGAAGTTTTTGACTGGATATGGGGATAAATTGGCTTTTTCCAAAATGAGGCGCCTCGCGTTACCATGTCTACGGAAACAGAATGTTGCTTGGAAATTAATGAGAAAAAAATTTTGATCATACGTGGAAAAGATGTGTTGTCAAGGAAATCGAAGGTTGGTGTTGTATAGGAAATTTTGTTTTCAACAGGTACGCTCTTAAAGCCAAAAAGACTGATGCGAGCCTCTGGGTTAACTCTGGCTAACATCCAGTCTAAAAGAGCTCTCCCAGATCAGAGCGATTGGTTAAAAATAAATGTCAACGAAGGTGCCGCTAATTTGAGCAGCCTGGATGACATATTGTGCTGACCAGTCGCCTTCTTGACTTCTAGATTTTCGAGGAATTTAAGGACGGACTTCACTGACAGTATAGCTGTTAAAAGAGAAAGTTTTGTTAGTAGGGTTGAGATAATATTCTAGTTTGTTAATAGCCAGGGATATGCCTCTGGCCAAATCATGCCTACAGTTTGCGAATTCGTGATTACAGGCCTCGGCCATGTCAGGTTCATAAAGATTTATTAAAAAATAAAATGGATAGAAATATTAAATTTTCCTTTCTCTAATTTCGATTTTAGGAATGCCTTTCTTTATGTGTTTACGAGAGCTCAATTCATTAATTAGCTGCAGAAGGGAGGGGGGGGGGGGCGGTGGGGG
>JAEMWC010001116.1:152500-263968 GCA_016490735.1 Pachyseris speciosa | reverse complement strand
TTCACAGATAGCTAGCATTTACATGAGTAGAGCAAGAACCTATAAGAGGATATAGAACATAAGGCCGTAATAATAATAGCTAGGTTTGGTTAATGATAATTAGTAATGTTTAAGATTAACGTCGAGGCATCAACATAATCATTTTCATCACCAAGCACGCAAGTAAAAATTGGTGAGTTTTGTTTATGAAAGGTTTCTTTTCCTATGCTTACGCAGGTCAGGCTTCAGGCAAATTCACAACTTAGCTCCGAAAATGGAAAACGAATTAAGTCGAATGCTCAGTCTTGATTTATCAACATATAAGTTACCAGCATCAGAAAATCTAATATTATATGTATGAACGTCGGATAAACAGGTTAAAAAGATCACAGATATTCTGAGGCGCAGAATTGGTAGATACGTCGTTCATAAGAGAGCATACTGTTTCAAAATAAAGCATATTGTGGTCTAAGACATTAGCAGAGACAAACAAAGGAGTAGTATCAGAGCTATTACCAGCAAGGAACATTAGCCGAGGAACTCGTTTTTCTAAAATAAAGATCTTCCTCGAATAAACCTGTGCAGCTTGGCCCCAGGCAGCAATAGTTCAGTTTGGAGTTCGCCATGACCACTGAATAAAAGTACTGAGAACGCATTTGTACAGGATTAGCAACAACCTAAAATATTCACAAACACCAGCGGGAAGGTGCCACAAATTTGAAAATTAAACAACAGACAGAGCTGTAAACAGGTCATCTTCTCCGCTGGAATATGTGGATATTTTACCTTAGGTCAAGGCTAACCCTGTACAAATGTGTTCTCAGTACTTTTATTCAGCGGTCATGGCGAACTTGAAACTGGACTATTCCGTGATATATATATGAGAAATTAGCAGTTGTTAGCGAATGACTAGGTGAGCAAGTGATCGATCAACTTCAGCTCAAGACGAAGATCCACAACAGTAAGAAGAAATCAGATTCTGGCTCACGTTTCTCAAAACTGCCGAAAACGTTTCGAGCCCGAAAAACTATTTTCCGTGCACTAGGATTGTTACCAGAAATTCCATTTCTAATACTTTTTTATAACCTTTTTAGAAAACATGCGATATAATTGAGAAGTACCTTTCGCTAGTTTGCCCACAAAGGTACTACCAATCAACAGAAAACCGACTTAAAAAATACTTCTCGAGCCGAAATGTTTTTTGAAGTTTCGAGAAACGCACGCATGGTCTTAGGGGATCAAAATTGCACATCAGGGACATCACGTGACGTGGCGCTGAGAATACACTTTTAGTATTGATAACGTTAAGAAAAGAGTGCTGATCGAGTTTAAGCCCATGCCAGGATAAAGTGAGGGAGGGGGGGGGGATATATTTCTATACTATATACGGTTTATGTAAGAAAAAGTTTATTAGGAAAGAGCACCACGTCGAAAAACTACCCGGTAATGTTCATTAAAGGGAACCTCCACTCTTACAACAAATTGTCCCTAAATTGTACTATAACATAACTAAAGAAAAGCGGGCGCTCTGATTGGTCAATTAACCATTTACTATTTGCCCATGGGTGAACGCTGCTGACGTGTGCGCTAATGTTTATAAACTTAAATTTCACTAAGAGCTGTTTCAAAACGAATAATGGCCGACCACCCAGCTACTGGAGAGCGGAATTTTCGTCGCAGCTGTTGGAAGAAGACGTAGAAATGCCATGCTTTGACTTGCTAGCGGACTTTTTTCCGGAGCCACCTGCAAAGCGGTTTGCAAGCCTGTCCGAAAGCCAGCTGAACGAGCTGGTGAGCGAAAGGCATTCAAAAAAGACGAAGGAAGTTACAAACTGGTCGGTGTCAACATTTAAGGGTAAGTTAAAATAGCAAACAGAGGTCAATATTCTTTCTGGATTTGACAAAGAAACTGAAATTAGTTATGAGATTTTTAAACCCATTGAAATACTTTCACAATCTACACTAAGTGTTACGTAAACGGTAAACTAATTCAATGCTACGCCTTGTAAACATTGTTTTTTAAAGATAGCTGTCACATACCTGTTGCAGAAAGGTACTTAAAAGTACTTCCATCAATAACAAACAGGCGAAAATATCAAGGAATTAAGTTGCTTAGAAGGATGACAGTTTTGATCAACTGTTTCTTTTTTGTCTAATTTCAGTTTGGTGTGCAGAAAAACAAATTCAAACTCCGCTCGAGGCAATGAAGATCGGACAGCTTGATCAAAATTTAGAAGATTTTATGCCGAAGCGAGAACAAAAAAAAAGGCGAAGAATACAGTAAATCAACACTGCCAGGATTTCGGCATTCGGTGGAAAGATATCTCAATGCCCCTCCATTCAACAGAGGCCTGCAAATTTCCTCTGACCCAAGATTTGCAAGGTCAAATCAAATGCTTGATGCTCAAATCGTAAATCTTAAACGAAGCGGCAAAGAAAATGTCACGCACAAACCTGTCATTGAAAAACGTGGATATAGCATTTAAGTGTACAAAAAAATGTATATCATCATCACCTATTTTCGCTTTAAATTTCCCGGACGCGGCCATTTTGGATTTGATGACGTGGATTTCCTGCTTCATTTGCTTATTGACAATAGCTGCAACAAGTACACGTCATCAATCCAAAATGGCCGCGCCCGGGAAATTTGAAAGCAAAAATAGGCGCTAATGATATCGATTTTTTGTACACTTAAATGTTATATCCACGTTTCAAAACAAAATTTGGAAGCTAGTGATTATTTCCAACAATTTAGCGTGAATTTGTTGTAAGAGTGGAGGTTCCCTTTAAAGCAATCACACAAACGAGCAGTTGAAATCAAATCCAAAGACTAAATATTCAAACCAAAATTTGAAAGAAGTATTTAAAGAATATAGCGCCCCGTTTAAGTTCGGAACTAAAGGTATATCTATATAAACAAGTTCATTAAAAGAAAGGTTATATGCTAAAAGGGTTGTTAACGTCTATCATTTACTGAGGCGATTTATTTAGGAGTAAATGAATAGGATAAGCCATCGCCCAGAATGCCGCGGCACATCCGGGACCTTTCTATAACCCAGAGCGCTAAATTTGAAAACTTTGTCAGACAAAAGCGCCAATTTACAAAGAAAATGGCCAAACAAGGCGTACGTTTTACTCCATTCTCAAAACACCTACGCATTTTTGAGGTTAGGTTTACCCTGGCTTTTTGAGAAGGTGTTAAGGAATTATTTAAGACCGTTTTTGCCTTCCTCAGACATGGAAAACTTGTATCACAGAGGCCTCTAAAATTCGCGTATGTTATCCCTTTTTTTGTATGCGAAAAGCAACTCAATATTATTCAGGATACCAATCCTTTCGAAGGAAGGCCTCTCTAACTTAGATTTAACCGGGAAAAGTTAGCTCAAGATCTAAGCTAAGGATAGGCGAAGTTTCGATTTAATACGATGCGCGGGAGTAGTATCAAAACGATAAGTTTTAAAGACTTTCCTATCATCACCAGACGGCGCTCGAAACTGACTTCTTTCGCATTTCCAAAAGAGCTCTCAGAGAGCTTTACACTCCACCTCCGAGTAATTGTTCTCGCATCGATTAGCATTTACCAATGGACCTATTGCATTAAAACCTATCTCTAAGAACCCTCTAACCACAGTTTTCACATTAAACAACAACAACAAATGTCTTCAGCTCACGAAATGCAGCGAAGTGGGCTCTTTACATATGATCGCAAACGATCTCAAAATAACGTTTTAGCATACGTTTCGGTCAGAGGAAATTATCAAAGGTACGGTCTGTGAACGATGTGCGGTTCAGATAATCGACGCTGTACAGAGTAATCAGTTAATCGATATTTGTTTGCTTTTAAAACCTCGTGTTCTTCGTAAAAATAGTTTAGACCATAGGGCCTATTTAGTGAACTTTGGCTGAGCTTCTGGTCTTCAAAGTGGAACAAAATGTCTAGATTATGCTTAAATGATGCGATGCGTCGTCGGACAAGCGTTATACAGCTGAACAAACCGCCACAGCAAATTTGAAAAGCAGGCGTTTCGTGCATAAGACATCGTCTACCGTCACTGGTCTACCAAATAGAAACACCAGCGGAAGACTTGGACATCGCGCTGCTATAAATCTGCGATCAGGTCCATTTCTCATGCTCTTTATTCCTCTTCACGAGGTTCGCCGAAAAAGCACGTAAACACGAAAAACGAGGGCTTTTTGAGCAGGTGTTAAATTATTTAAACCGTGTTCTGATGGAAAAGAATCATAACTTAAATCAGACATCCCTTTTTTTGCTGCACACAATTTGTTGATAAATCCTTTAAAAGGCGGCCGCCTTTAGATTAGAAGCTAGTCAAGATCTCACCTGGGATCCAACCGTTAATACATGCTGATCTCTCAAAAGATCGGTTTTAAGACTTTCCAATCACAGCAGACTGGTTCGACTGCTTATTTCGCACCAAAAACTGGGCACTGCAAGTAATGTCGCGAAGACAATACCATTGCTAAAACTATCGGAACCCCTAACCCTTTTCACTTTTGCACAACGTCATGTCATCAGCTCACGAAATGCAGCGAAGTGGGCTCTTTACATATGATCGCAAACGATCTCAAAATAACTTTTTAGCATACGTTTCGGTCAGAGGAAATTATCAAAGGTACGGTCTGTGAACGATGTGCGGTTCAGATAATCGACGCTGTACAGAGTAATCAGTTAATCGATACTTGTTTGCTTTTAAAACCTCGTGTTCTCGTAAAAATAGTTTAGACCATAGGGCCTATTTAGTGAACTTTGGCTGAGCTTCTGGTCTTCAAAGTGGAACAAAATGTCTAGATTATGCTTAAAATGATGCGATGCGTCGTCGGACAAACGTTAATACAGTTGAACAAACCGCCACAGCAAATTGGGAAAAGCAGGCGTTTCGTGCATAAGACATCGTCTACGCGTCACCTGGTCTACCAAATAGAAACACCAAGCGGAAGACTTGGACATCGCGCTGGCTATAAATCTGCGATCAGGTCCATTTCTCATGCTCTTTATTCCTCTTCACGAGGTTCGCGCGAAAAAGCACGTAAACACGAAAAACGAGGCGAGGAAAATTTCGTCTGATCGCAGGTCGATTTAAATATCACTTGTAAAACCGCGTGCTCTGATGGATAAGAGAAGTCCGATAACGTTTAGACCATCAGACATCCATCGAGTCTAATAAAAATTTTGCTGCACACGAATTTGTTGAGTAAATTCCTTTTAAAGAGTGCGGTCCGCCTTTCAGATTAGAACGCTATTGTCAACTGCATCTCACCTTGGGACCTCCAACCGTTAGATTCACAGTAGCTGAAATCTCTCAAAAGACTCGGTTATTCCCAAAGCTAACTCTGTAGACCAATCACAGCAGACTGGTTCTGGACATGCAAATTATTACCGCAAGTCGAAAACTGGGCACTGCAAGTACATGTCGCGAAAGACAATACCATTCTGGGCTGATAAACTATCAATTCTCAGCCGAAGTACTGAAAAACGTCCTTTCAGTGCTTTGGCTGCACATGACGTCATGTCCAACAATCATGCATTTCAAATGAAGAATGATCCTCGCAGTTATGAACGCATTTTATGCAATTGCGAAAGGAAGCCTGAAAAAATTCAGGACTTCAACGGGGTTTGAACCCGTGACCTCGCGATTACCGGTGCGATGCTCTAACCAACTGAGCTATGAAGCCGCTGACGTTGGAGCAGGTCAATTGTGGGTCATATGATCCCGTGAAAGAAATGAGTATGAATAATATATGAAATGAATCATATATGAACTGCGGAAATGAAATCAAATGTAGAATGATCCTCGCAGTTATGAACGCAATTTATGCAATGCGAAAAAAAAAAAAGTTCATATAGATTCATTTCATATATCATTCATACTCATTTCTTTCACGGGGTCATATGAACCCACAATTGACCTGCTCCCAACGTCAGTGGCTTCATAGCTCAGTTGGTTAGAGCATCGCACCGGTAATCGCGAGGTCACGGGTTCAAACCCCGTTGAAGTCCTGAATTTTTTTCAGGCTTCTTCTCGCAATTGCATAAATTGCGTTCATAACTGCGAGGATCATTCTTCATTTGATTTCATTTCCGCAGTTCATATATGATTCATTTCATATATCATTCATAATCATGCATTTGGAACAAACTTTGCGCGCCTTTGAAGAATTTTAGCAGGTTAAGGGTTAAGAAAACCACGACGTAAGCTAAAAGCATTTCTTTTTTTGGAGCCAGAGGCAAGATCACAGATACGTAGAGTGATTTGAAATAGTGAAATAACATATATGTACAGGTCGGACTGGATGGCCACGGTTGTGTTATCAATTACTTTTTTGGCTACAAATTTTCTTTGGTTTTCATATGTGTCAAAACAAAAACAACAACTCACAACTGAATGCGATCTTTTTTTCTCTTTCTTTTCTCTTTCTTTCCTCTTTAATAATAATAAATATTTTTTATATAGCGCATATACAGCAGCTCTATGCGCTTTACACAATATTCACACGATGGTAAAAAACTAAATTAAAAAATAAAATTTAGATTAAAATTAATTAATTTTTGAAAGCAATATTTAAAAAATAGGTCTTAAGCTTTGATTTAAAAGTTTGAATTAAAAGCTTTGCTCAAAAAGCAGCTTCATCGCTTAGGTGAAAGAGTAAAACAGCTATTTTGAGCAGTTTTGAGCACAGCATAGCAAAATCACTCACGGAGGTGAAAACCTGTTAAAATAAAGTCTTGGAAAGTCATGACAAATGAAGTGCAGAATTACTATCAGCTCCGCACACAACATTGATGTAATATTTCAGTTTTGTCGTGGTTGCAAACTTTGGCCTCTTATATCCATTGAGGTAGTTTTTCTGGTACAGTACACGCTCAAGTGAGATGTCAGGTCGGAAAGCATCGCACAGAATCCTGTATTGCTGCCATGACGGGATTGTCGCCTCTCCATTCCTTCTCTTACGAGCAGGACAACAGCTGGAGTTGGGTCTCACTTTCAAATGTGGAAACCTCGAATGGAACGTGCTAGGTAAAGAGTGTGATTTGAATCTCCATGTGGAGTATTTTGTAGCGATGATATGCGGTCTGCTTCACGACTATCAAGATCTTCTTCTCCTTCAAAAACAAGCGTTCGAATAGACGATCTCCGAGAAATGTCGTCCGGGCTGGTCATGGGAGGTTTTAGACCGGATATATCACTTGCAAGGCTTGGAGAATTCAGATGGCTTTCCACAGGGTTTGCGGGTTCTTTTCCTAGTTTAAAATGAGGCAGTTCGTTAGCATTGTTTACATTTAATTCACTCTGATCCGGCTGACTTCTTAATCCCTGTTTATCCTGAATATTAAGACTTGTTTCAGTGGGATTTGCAACAGTTCTCTGTGGATCTTTTCCAGGTACTCTTTCCCTAGAGTAATTAACTTTTACTTTGCTATTTCCGACAGCGTTCCCAGTGTCCTTGTGTCTGCATATTTCTGATGATGTAACAGCCTTCTTAGAAACCACATTTGCCATTCTTGTTGATCTAATTTTGCTGCCTGGTAGCATTTGAAAATGTCCTCTCAAAGAAGCGCTCGAGGTTGGACTTCTTGACTTTTGTCCGTACACTGGTCGAAGCTCCTTCTCACTGTTTCCTTTCCTTTCATTTCCTGAGAGGTAAACGACCTTGAAGCCAGAGTTCAGCCTTGCCATATCGCTTCGATAGTGATGGAAATTCTGAATATGCTCGTGGCACTCTGGGACAAGATTTTGAACCAGTTCTTCACCTTTCTTGTTCATCGTACGATAACCGTTCGGTTCGGGGTTTGACCTTTACATTCCCTCGATCTTTGAGAATCGCTTTCTCGCACGAGATATTCCTCTCCAATTGTCGGTTCCGAGCGAAACGAGATCGTGCGAAAGGCGTCCTTCATTCTTTGAATCAGCGCTCTTTGTCTGTAATCCTCAAACTGTGAAGCGTCACTTCTTGTAAAAGAAAAGTAGAAGAGAAGAAAAAAGGCATTTCTATGTGGAGGCTGCTGGGTCAATACATGTAGTTGGGATGTCACCTTCAACCAAGCGAAATGGAACGTTGTTGGTTTGAGAAAACGTAAAGTGTTAATATATATGAACTAGAGTGACCATATTCAGACGATTTCCAAAAACGTTGCTTCCAGAATTCGCGCTATCAACCGTGTCAGAAGCTTAGTTACTCGCGAAACTCTCCTTACCATTTATCGCGCTCTTGTACAGCCTTACTCTAATTATTGCAGCGCGGTTTGGGGAAATTGTAATAAAGGCCTTTCGTTGAAACTTCAAAAATAAAAAACGGCTCTGCTCGAATAATCACCTCACTCAATTACGGTGCTAATCTGGAGGATCTTTTCTATTCGCGTTAATCAGTGGCATAAACTAGAAACAATCAGGTATAGAGTCAACCGAATGGGCTTAAAGGGGCTATATGTCACGGTTATTTGTCGGTCTTTGGGGCAAAATTCGGGTAAATTCATTACTAAGAACATTTAGTCTTGGATCTCCAACAGAAAGCCTATAAAAAGTTAATTTTTTAAAGAAGATCCATGCATAATTAAGCAATATACCACACGTTTCTATGATTTATAGGCTGATAAACCACGCGGGATGTTGGAAGAACCTCGAAGAATTCGTGCGGAGTCTTCGAGTGCTCTTCTAACATCCCAAGTGGTTTAATTTATAATGCGTACGAACCATAGAAACTTGTGGTATATTGCTTTTATATAATAATTCAGAAGACGCGCGAAACCATATCTGATTGACCAACCAGAGCACGTGCACTGATTTGTTCATTATATAATCAGTTTAATCAGATCTCCAAATTAATTACCGAATGCCTTTAACTAGTCAAGAGTCACTGTACTTCGTACTGCAAAACTATTCTGGAAAGAACCGGTGTTAACTGTATGTGGATTATAAACAATTCGTTGGACGTAATTCGCACATTGCAGGAAAAACAACTTCCGCTCAATGAGATGAGTACTTGGGACTTTTCCACTCTATATACTAGCCTTCCACACGCCAAACTTAAACATCAGCTTCATGATCTGCTCGAAAGAGTTTTTCACACAAGAGGAAAAAGTTTCATAGCAACCAATAATTTCCACACTTTCTGGGCTAATGATAGGAAGTCTACGAAATACACTTACTTCTCCTGTAGGAACTGTGCCTCGCTATCGACTTTCTTATCGACAACATCTACGTTCGCTTTGGAAACTCAGTTTTTCGACAAGTTATTGGAATACCAATGGGCACTAACAGCGCACCTTTGCTAGCTGATCTGTTCCTTCACACCTTTGAGTATGATTTCATGCTTAGAACATTGAAACGAGATAAAAACCATAGCCGTCCAATTTAGCAACACCTTTCGATACATTGATGATTTATTCAGCGTCAACAATGAGAATTTCGGAAATTACATCAGCGCTATTTACCCGTCGGAACTGGAACTAAAGGACACTACCTTGACATCAAATGAAGTTTGTTATCTAGACGCAAGAATTAGGAATGGTGATAACAACACTCCTTTTCATCTCAGTGTCTACGATAAGAGGGATGACTTCTCATTTCGGATTGTCAATTTTCCTCACGTGGACAGCAACATTCCCGCCAATCCGGCCTATGGTGTTTTCATATCTCAATTAGTGAGATATGCTAGACTTTGCACATCGAAACTGGATTTTATTGATAGACTTCACCGACTTTCATCACATCTCCTTCACCAAGGCTTCAAATCTACGCTGCTTCGTAAATCGTTAACTAAATTCTTGAAACGCCACGGTGCTATCGTTGAGAAGTATGGTGCTACACTACAGGAGATGAGATTAGCAATCCAGAGATGAGATTATATCCTTTATATTATCCTGACGCCCAAATTTGAGATCCTTGTTGCTTCCATTCATTACATTTTTATGCAAATGTGCGCGCGCAATTTTCCTAAAAGTTGTGCGCTTGCTTGCTTATTTAGTTTACGTGTGCTTAGTTCGTTGTTTGGTTTACGTGTGCATAGTTCGTTATTTAACGTACTCCTATTATATTACGTTGTTTTCCTTGCTAATACGTGTTGTCAATAACTGTGCTCACAGTGTGGGTGGCTCCTCCTAAAATGTTCTGCAATTGGTATAGGATTTGATGGAGCCGAAACCAATTGTGGAATTGCACACATTTTAGGTATCCTACTGATGAACAGTTATTACACGCAGATATTTTTAGAAGCAACAATTGTTTGCGGTCTGTCACCTTTGAATTATAATGGTTCTTGCCAAACAGGACAGCTGAAAGTTGAAGAACAGCGGGCCCACTTTTTTCAAATTGCAATCCGTTTCCATCCTGACCATCCAAGCCAAGGAGTGGAACTGGAGTGTTATTGTGAGTTTTTTATCAGTACACACATCCCCTGTGGCTTGTTAAATTGATACCAAACACTCGTGACATAGCCACTTTAACGTCCTTTAACCTGAGAAATACGGAAAACAAACAAGCAGTACCGCTTTCTCGTACTGATTACTTCAAAAGGAGCTTCAGTTATAGTGGAGCGGTGCCGTGGAACAGTTTGCCCATACATTTAAGGCATTGTCACTGGCAAGCTTTAAATCAATGATTCGTTGCCACAAGTGTCCTGAGCAGAATGTTGATCACACGGCTTCCTTGTAAAGCAGGAAATTTTATTTTATTGATCATGTAGTCTTTGCTCTTGCATGTATTTTTATTATTTCTATACCGTTTGTAATTAGTCTTAGTTCAACATTTTTAACTTTTTCTTGTAATCTCCTGACGGTGTTACTGTGTCTAAATAAAGCTCATCTTATACAAAATTGTATTTGTTGTCTTTTAGACCCAAACAACATTGAATGTGAGGTGAGGGGAGGGGTAACTGTCTTCTGGCTCGATGACACCTTATTATTGCGCGTAATTAAAACATTTATGGAATTCACTCAACAGTTTTGTCCGTGGTTGTGGCTGATCCCCTTTTTTATTGTTGAACAGTAATTAGCATGTTGAGATCTGACATTTTGCAAAGTTTAAAAGGAATGGTGGAATCGGATTCAGAGCCACCGTAAATTTTGAAAATTTACTAGAGCTGTCACCACTTTACCTGTGCATTTGTGAACACAAATGACCATGAAATATAAAGCTTCTTCTTTTCCTCATCAAATCTCCACATATTCAAGGACACACCTACTGAAAAAGAAGGCCACTCGAACTAATGTTCAGTGTGCAACGTAGCAGAACCCTAAAAAAATTAATAAATCGACCTTGTTTCACGAGGGGTTACACCTCACAGTCAAACCCATGAACTTGAATTCTAGATCAAATTTTCATTTGGAAATGTTGGAACAAAAGTGGAGTACTGGAGAAAAACCTCTCTCGGAGCAAGGACAAGAACAAACAAACTTAACCCACATGATGATGAGTCCTGGGCCACACTGATGAGAGGCGACTGCGCCATTCCTGCTTCCATCCCCACCCCCTCTCCCAGTACAGTAAAATACTACTCAGGATCCAGTAATGAGGAACATCTAGATTTAAATGGAACAACTCCACTGTATTCTTTTTTTTTTAACAACTTTATTGTAAACAAAATAACCCTTTAAACGTTAATTTACAACATTCAATAAAAAGTCACAAATCATATTTTACACCCATTGGACTAAGTTTACACAACAAAAGAAGAAGGAGAGAAGAGAAAAAAACTAAATAAAATGAAAGCCTGTCGGTCGCCAGTCATGATTAACTGATAAATTGACTATTTTTATTATTATTATTATTATTATTATTATTATTATTATTATTATTATTATTTTAACTTGCAATGCTCTTTTCATTAAGTGTATTATATAATAATGTCTGTATTATATGATATTATATGAGAGAGAGGGGTAAAGGAGGTGGTGGAGGGGGAGGAAGTGGAAGTTCTAAAAGGGTGGGAGGCAGCAGAGAAATAATTTAACAGGAACAGGACCGGAGTAAGGGGAAAAACGTACGGGAGGAGGGATATCAGGGTACGGGAGACAGAAAGTTTTGAATCTCTGCACATCTACGGCCATGGTTCAATCAGTAACTGAAGTTTGTTTCGAATATTTCAAAAATGATTGCACTATTCGAAGCGACTATAGGGTTCAATGTTCAAATAATCAACTCATTAATGTAATCTTGGGGGTTACGCTTGACCTGACTCGACTGTAAAAATAGAATGCTTAACTTAATCGATCTCGCCACTTATTTCCCTGCCAAAGAACAAAATTTCAGATGTTGCTTCATCGGTTACCAAACCAAACAAGTTATCTTGAAATTCTCGAGACAGCAAAAATTTTCGTCACCTTTCCTCGCGAGCAGCGACTTCGGGACTGGTAAATACAACAGATTGCTGCAAGACATCATCTTTGACAAGACCATTGCCACCAAGATAGCACGAAGAAATGCCGTAATTAGCTAGCTCCTGAATGTGCGACTCGACCAAGGAACTGAGAGGGAATATTACCGACAGAATGGGCTTCTTTGGGTGGTCAAACCCTTCTTTGTGCAAATATGCACAGAACAATGGCACCAACTGGAAAATCGACGATTTACCACAACTGGTCGGAAGGACACAAAACACGTCTCTTGGTCGGACAAATTTGAAGAGAGCTTCTTCCTGAACAGGCTTCAGTTCTTCGACGTTCGAAACTTTTGAGCTTAGAGCGTAATCAAGTGCATTTCTATAAAGCCCCGGCCAAACGCTCGCAACATTTCAACGCAACATCTTGCAACATTGTTGGGCACAACATGTTGCACACGTTTGGCCACCGTGTTGCGATATTTTGCAACATGTTGGATGGTGTTGGCTCAAATTTGAAAACGGTCAAATTTTTCGGGCAGCATTTTGGATGTTGCATGATGTTGTACTCGTTTGGCCACATGCACGCAACATTGTTGCACTAGGGCATGCGCGCTAGGCTCATTTGCTATTTCAAAGCGCCAGAACACACGTTTGGCCACCCTGTTGCGATATGTTGCAACATGTTGGATGGTGTTGGCACATAAAAATCGACAACCCGTAAAATGTTGCGTTGAAATGTTGCGTGCGTTTTGGCCGGCCCCTTCACAACATCGTCACAACATGATGCAACAATGTTGCAGGATGTTGCGTTGAAATGTTGCGAATGTTTGGCCAGGGCTTAAGAAGTCAAGAAATTTAACTCTCCCTCTACGCTCGCCATTTTTGTTAGTCTTCTTCGCAGCTGTTTTTAGGGCTGTCACGCAACGCTCTTCTTTTGAGGGGGGGGGGGGCGTTGCATGACAACCCCTCCCCCCCCCCGCCAAAAGAAAAAGGCTGCGAGGGAGACTACATTTTTGTTGGTATGTTGTGATGTAAGCCCCAAAACCGGTTTTTCAATCTCACGCGAGATGTTGTTTCATGTAGCCAATCAAGGTCGCTGTTACATTGTCAAATCCCAGCGGACAATGTAGTAACCAATCAGCGACCTAGTTCAAATTCTAAACTAATTTGTCACATGGAAATGAGGTTGATTGCTTGTGCGACCAGTGGTCAGTCTCGGGAGCTTTTTTAAATCATTTTATTTTATCCTAGGTTTTCCGAGAACGGACCTCTGGAGCCAGGGTAAGTTTGTGTGGGCTCCCTGTGATTGAGCTTACCTTCAACCGTCCTGATGAATTTTGATGACTCGTCGCCAATAAAGAAAGATATCTATATTCCTCGTCTTTACTAGCACTTCTTCTTGCATTGGAGTATACAAAGTCTCGCCTTTCGGCCGAAAACTTTCCGACTCGTAAACTTGTCCATTTGGGTGAATAGTGAAAAATCTTCGACAACAAAGCGGAGTTGAGGTAATACAATTCTTTGGTTGATTGGACGTCTTCAAGAATAAACCATTCTTGGTGTTTTGCTCTGGGAATCTGTCGCATGAGTTAGCAGAGTTGAGATTTTGGTCGTCATCCTTTCTTGGTCTTTTGGCAACCGAAGTGCAAGCACCTCGCCATGACGATGATCTGGAGGGAAAAGGAACATCTGTTTCAAAATCCATGGGGAGATGTTAATCTTAGCAGGTCATCTTTGGGTCTTTCACAATCAAATAATGGGGAGCGAGTTTGTTAACTGCACGCAATGTTAACTCAAACTTTGTGTCACGTATACTAGGTACGCCATCTTGACTTGGTAGCCATTCTTTTTCGAAAAACGCGCTTTCTCACGATTAACCTCGTTCCCAGGAAGAGGTGAAATCCTACAGTAAAAGAATCGCCATGTAAAATAATAAATTAAAACTACAATGTGGAGCGATTACTCTGAAAACATCAGATTGTTGTTTCTAATATGAATAGTATGCCGGCAGGGATTCTTTAAAAGACTCCAAGTTGTTTGATTTTTAGCATGAATAGGAAGGCTGTTCCAGAGTTTTGCATCACGATAGTGAAAATTACGTTTCCCTGCTTTAGAAAGGGGCCTGGCAATGAAAAAATTGTGAGACGAGCCCCTTAAATTGTGGAGTGAACTTGAGATGTATTTATGAAAATCTCATGAAGGCGTGCCGGAAAGATACTATTTATTGCCTTGTACATGGCAACCGCTAACTGATTTGTACGGCTTTGTTCAAGTGTATCCCAGCCAAGGTCATGCAGTAAAATAGAGGATGGAGTCGTATAATGAGAGTTAGTGATTATGCGGGCAGCCCTGTTTTGTAACTTTTGCAATTTATCCGGTTGACATTTCCCAATACAACTCCATACAGGGCTACAATAGTCAAAGTAGGTACAACAAGGACCATGGACCATGCAACACTTTGCACAGGGCCACCAAGTAGGTATGTGCATTATTTCTACGAGGTCAGTTGCAATTCGCGTGACGGCACAGGTTTTAAATCAGACAACAGAAGCTACGGTGGCCAAAACGTTTTCGCCGGTTTTTGTTGGCTATTGAAACGCGGTCTTCAAACCACGAAATGGAAAAACGAGCTGAACTTTGCATACGCCGCTTATTATATTGTGATGCACATGCGTACTAAGGAAAGCATATGAAACTGCTGTATTTTTTGACCTTTTAAGACAATGTACACAAACGAGAATTTTTCAAAATCTACTCATTAGAATTTGATGAAATTTGGCAGAATTGTTATTTTCAACGCGTTTCAATGAGAACTCTAAAACAGAAGTCGAACAAACAAATTCTGTGAAACAATCAATTTTCACTGAGCAGCTTAATTCTTAATTTTAAAACCCCTTTTGTTAAAATTTGTTCGAGTTCATTTCAAACAATAATTATTTATTGAAAGCTGTGTGCAAGTTCATGACAAAAACTAATGACTGGATTTTACGTAAGCGCGTCATAAAAGTAAAATTTTAGGGCTACTTTTAATCATCCGCTTTGCCATGGAAACAGACGAAAGTGCCAATGTTAATTTTCCATTAGAAGTTTCAGCTTCTAAGCTTCAATATTTCTCACACAATGCCTTAACGAATGACATATGCATATAATCAAAACCTATCAAAACTGTGTTCAGCCACCTTAAAATGTTTATTAGGGCTCCGAAGATATGGCATCTTCAAACCGGGATCACAAGCTTCAATCTGAATCTAGCGTGTGAGGTAAATAAATGAATAAAGTTATTTTCTATACTGGGACACGCAACTCGGAAAAAAAATCGCCTCCTCCCAACAGAAGTCGAACCTATGACCTTTCTCACTAGCTCCGATGCTCTGTGACAGCTTAGAAAATTTACAGCTTTTATTACTAAAGAGGCTTTCGAATAGAAACAAACGTTTGTGTTGCCATTGGGGATGGCACGCGAGGGGGAGGGGGGGGGAGGGGGAGTCCATCTGGGGCGGAGTGTTTGAAGACGAGTTTCACCGGAATCGAAGACATGTCCGACCGTATACAGTCATTGTGGCTAATACGGGACCAAACACAAATGGTTCACAATTCTTTAGCACGGTCGTGCTAACGGTGAGTTAAAAACTGGTCCTCAAAATAGGCACACTAGAGTGAACATGCATTGGCATTTCGTTTGGAGAGCGTGAAGAAAGTCTGTTATTAAGCGTCAAAGGGGAAAGAAACATTGGTGAATAGTTACCAAGCCGCAGGTTATAGTCGCAGAGATTGTCCACTGGAGATTTAACACAAATTTACGACTATACTTCGGAACTAAAATAAAAAAGATGAAGGTGACAAAAAAAGATGTCGTTAGGTACCTTTGTCTATAGTTGTGGCTTAAAAAGCAAAAGTGCATCAGTGAAGAAATCCTGTGGATGAAGTGCTTTGGTCGAAACTGAATCGGGACAGATTTCCGTGTATAACGATTTCTAAAGCTTTTCTTGATAAGATTAAGTGTTTCGAATACCATTTGTTTCTAGTATTTTTATTCCAAAGGTCGTTTGGCTTAGTTCGCTTTATTTCTAATTCTTTCTAATAACCTCAGCTTGGATTCAGATGAAAAAAAAAAAAGTAGAGAAAAACTTTATCAAAAAATGCCCGCCGTGTTAGTTGCCAGCAAAACAATATGGCTTCCGCTCCGTAACCAAGTCTTGAAATTCTTGTATTTCAGGCTGGCCACGGTGACTATTACCCCTGGAAATTATAGCGGAGCTCCGGCGGAGCACCATACCTATAGAAACCCGTCAACTGCTTTTCTCATGGTAAAAATGGCTAGCGGTATTGCTCGTGGGCGCGTACGCACGACGACGGAGTTGCCCAATAATTAATAATATCCTAATAATAATCATAATAATCCAACATGGTCGCCATACTCTAGCTGATCACCTAGTTTACAGCGTACATCTTTGATATAGGGCATCCGTGTCATGGCTAATTGACACCTGTCAAAACAAGGTTTCCGCTGACCGTTACCTCGTGACAATATCGCGGGCTCAAGTCAGAGCTCATCGAGGTTCGCTGTTTTTTTGAAGTTGACCGCTGACCAGGTAATGGTTTTCGATTGGATCGCAGGCTCAAGTCAAGTTAATTTAACCGAAACAAGACACCCAAGCCAAAACGAGGCTTAATTTTTCGCGCGCTTTCTGCGGCTCGAGATTTCACATTCAGTTGGTGTCTTCATTTTGAGCAAAACAACATCATCTTCGAAGTTCAGTTTCTGTCTCTTAATTTGCATAAAAGGCATAAAAGTCAAGAACTACTTAAAAGATACTCCGGAAGGTGAATTTTCAACTGGAAAATGGAACAGCAAAAGGTTGTTCGCAGGAAATTCTTCAATTTTTGGATCCACTTCTATCGCGCCCGGATTGTGTGGTTGAAAAACAAAGGGCTTCTTCACTTTACCGCGACATCTTGCAGCTCACCAAGAAAGTTCTTAACAACTCACCGGAATTAATGGGAGGAATGAGTAGCTCACACTTGGTGGAAGAAGTTCTTTCTTTGAGCAAACCGTTTGCTATTTTTGTAGATGCGTGTTTTTACTATAGTGGATCGATGCGTATTTACAAGTGGTAGAAAGCTCGACAACAGAGGTAACTTAAATAAATTGAAGCTTAGCATTTGGTTTAATAGTTGTTAATTTTGTTCAGGAATGAAACTTGTATTTTTGGCTCGACTGGATATAAATAACAATCTACTCGTTTTGGACACAAAGAAGTAGCTAGTCAAATTGTTTGTTTGTTGTTTTACAAGCGAACAAGTGTTTTCCTCCGCTTGGCTGACTGCGCATGTTTTTCGCCGTCTGTGTTTCTGCAGTGTTAAGAACTGAAACGTTTGCCTTTGTGTTATTAACACGTAATCGCAATGAATCCGCGTAAAATTAAGGATTAGTATCATTTATGTTTTGTGCGACGAGGGCAATTTCAGCAGCTTTCTGAAAACTGGCACAAGTGACATTTACTCGGCCCCATGCGATTACCTATTCAAACTATCAGGATTGTTTTCCTTTTTCTCTTTTCTACGACATTTAAGCTTATGTCTAAGCTTAACGTACTATAAAATATGTTTGTTAAGTCCCGGCTAAAAGATCAAACACTTTAATCCATTATCGTGTTTGTCAAGCATAACGTTTGGTGGCTAAACGCAAAACAATGTTTGACCAAACACGGGACCAAGTGAGTCCAAAAACAATGATTTTTGAGTATTATTGCCGCTAAAATCTTTTACGTTACGTGGCTCATTTGGTTGCTTTTTACCGTTTGTGCACGATTTGTTTGTTGGGGTGGCTAAACGATCAAACATTCGTTCGTAATGCGAAATTTTGGATGAACATGTTTGATTTCGATCAAACATGGAAAGCCATTTAATGGCGCACTAGGTGGCTAAACCGTCAAACATGCTCGTCCAACGATGTTGGATGAAAATATTTGATCATTCTTTGATTGCTAAATTTGTTTTTGAACAAACACACGCGTCGACTGTATTGTTTTCTTGTAATGTTTTGATGTTTTTGAACCGCGGTCAATTCCTGTTGACTACTCTAAACATAAAATATTGGCGCCAGGAAAGCCATGCTGTGTTGCTCAATACCAGTAAAAAAAATAATAATCGTGGAGTTCCGCTTTTAGGTTTGGCTAAATGTATATATTACTAATTTTTATTTACCAATAGCCCATTTCACAAATGCAAGCTCAGTGACCGGGCCTATGAATGGAAACGATGCTGGTGGTGACCTAGTTTAGCATAAGAACATGATTTACATCAGAAAGGCAGTGAGGTCCGTATCAAAACGTGGTCACCGCCAGCCTCGTTCCCATTCATAAGCCAGGTCACTGAGTATGCAAGTGTAAAAAGCTCATAAGGACGGTGGACGCCATATTACGTTTATATAGTTTAACAAGAAATAACACACAAACTGCGGTGATAAACATGACAATAAAACACATCGTTGGAAAACAAAAATAAAACTATATCGTTTAACTTGACAACTTGACGTTTCGTATGTGTCGATATACATCTTCAGAAGTGACCGTTAGGAATTAAAGTAACAACTAAATTTTAAATTTAAGATAAGGTCTTCTCAATAACTGTCACTCAAATATCAAATTCACCGTTGAATTTGAAGAGAACAGTACAGTGACAGTACAATCCCTTTCCTGGACATTCTCATCAAACGCCACAGTCAAACTTTCTCAACATCCATCTACCGAAAGAAGACCTTTACCGGCCTGTACACAAAATGGGACTCCTTCACACCTAGGAAATATAAAGTAAACCTCATCCGCACGTTCACTTTTCGTTGTTTCCGCATCTGTTCGTCACCTTCTCTTTTGCGGTCTTGTTTAAATGAACTGAGGAAGTTGTTGTTACAAAACGGTTACCCTGCTGGTGTTGTCAATTACAACATTAATGATGTTCTGAACAGACAACAAAACAGACCGAAGATTCCAACCACCACAGTCTCCAAAAAGGAAATAATCTTAGTTCTACCTTATTTAGGGGTAAAAAGCAAAATTGTTACCAAACAGCTGAAGACCTGCATTAGTAAATTTTATGGTTGCATTGATCTTAAGGTTATTTTCCAAAGCGCTCATCGCATTAAGTCTCTTTTTCCCTACAAAGATAGAATTAACCGTTCCCAAATGTCAAAAGTTGTTTATAAGGCTAGTTGTTGGGACTGCGAGGATTTCTACATTGGAAAAACGAAACGCAGATTGCATGACAGAAAAACTGAACATTTTAAAGCGATCACGTGTAGCTGTCATGCATCTGCTATCGCAGACCACGTCACGTCAACTGGTCACAACTTTAAATGGGACCACTTTGAGATATTAGCAAAAGGTCGTACAGATACTCATTGCAAGATAAAGGAGACTCTACTAATTAGAGAATTGAAACCTACCTTAAATGAAAATGTAAGCAGCGAAAAGCTGTATCTCTATTAGTTTGCATCTTTTATATGCAAATTATTTTTAGCTTCTGTCAAGGTTATTGTTAATTAGTTACTTATCTTAAATTTCAAATTTAGTTGTTACTTTAATTCCTAACGGTCACTTCTGAAGATGTATGTCGAAACATACGAAACGTCAAGTTAAACGATATAGTTTTATTTTTGTTTTCCAACGATGCGTTTTATTGTCATGTTTATCACCGCAGTTTGTGTGTTATTTCTTGTTAAGCTACGATGGCCAAAGACAAAGAGTATTTACGATAACGTTTATATAGTATTCGTTATCACCAGGAGTGACGTCATACGATTCTAGACACGAAAGTGAGAAAATAGAGATCCAGTAAGAGAAGGAGCAGCGCTCAAGGGTTTAGCACTGATCTACACTGATTAGGCTTAAGCATTGATTTGGAATTCGTTAGCTTTCATTATTGTGATAGGCAACTCTATATAAATAAGGGAAAAATTATGTCGCTGACACCTTTCAGACCTTTCCCGGGTTGGTGTAGAGGACATGGCTCGGAGAAGATAAGCAAATTAAACGACCCGGGTTCGAGGTCCACTCTATACGGTTATTTTTCTTCTCTTACACGCATAGAAAACGAGAGCGAATCATATAATTGTTTTGGTAAAATCTTCTAGTTTTTCAAAACTAGACAAGTAAATTATCTCAATGTTTCTCGTGCGCACTTCGAAAACACGAAGAAGCAGCCGCCATTTTGTTGACAGCCGCTACTCACTATCTATCACAGATTAGTATAAATCTACTAGCGTTCTATCATGCATGCCGTCCTCTGATCTGCTACGCTACTCTCTATCTATTTAACAAATAGATTCCATGTTGCCGTGTGTATCACCCTGATTTGTAATAAACAACAGGATTTGTAATATCAACCGGATTTGTAATAAAAATCAACCGGATACGTAACAACAACAGGATTTGTAATTAAAATTAACCGGATATATAATAAAATAACTAACAGGATTTGTAATAAACTTTCAACTGGATTTGTAATAACATACTTAAACGGATTTGTAATAACCTATCAACAGGATTTGTAATAACGCTGCGAAAGGTGAATCACATACCCAATGTATTTTCTTAAAGATATCCATACCCTCTATTCTCCTACTTATGGAAGGGTTTGGACATTCCAGAAGGTTAGGAGTCGAAGACGGCGCCAATTTCAGAGGAGTTTAGGAGAGGGGGATGTGGAGTTAACATATTCTACATATCTGCCTTCATATATGAACCCCGGGGGCACTCCCCATAATGGCCTATACGGGGAGGCTCCACCCGAAAGGGGTACCTTTTTCACGCTTCAGGTATATGAAAGGGTAGGCTTTCAAGAGGCTAAGTATATGAAAGGGTAGGGAAATATGTCATTTCGGTATTTAAAAGGCCTTTCATTAAAATATTTCGAACACACATATTTAACCACTGTACTGTTTTAATGTTGCGTTATATATCAGAACATATCATGTTTGCTTATATTATAACAAACTAGAAAACCTTTTTGTTATTCTTGTTAGACTTAAGTTAGAAAGCGGGGCAGGCAGAAAAACACCAAGAATATTATTTCGGCTGCTCACTCCCCTCCCTTCTCCGCTCATCTTGCATTCCGTATTCGAATTTGACCCCTCGACTCCCCCTCATCCCCCCACCCCCCCTCCCCCCCCCTCCCCACTCCCTATAGAAATTTCCAACCGTAAAGGTAGGGAAGGATATTGATATTTTATTGCAAACGCACATCAAGGTATGTGATTCACCTTTCGCAGTGTTATTACAAATCCTGTTGATAGGTCATTACAAATCCGGTTAAGTATGTTATTACAAATCCGGTTGAAAGTTTATTACAAATCCGGTTAGTTATTTTATTACATATCCGGTTAATTTTAATTACAAATCCTGTTGTTGTTACAAATCCTGTTTTTTATTACAAATCAGGGTGATACAGCCGTGCTTCTGTTCAGTAATAGATCACAGATGACGTCAAAACAGTGATAAAAACAAAGAAGTGGCACACGAGCCGCAGGCGAGTGTTTCACTGATGTTTTTACCACATTTTGACGTCCTCTGTGATCTATTACTGAAAAGACGCACGGTAACATGGAATCTATTTGTTTTATATAATAAAGAAACAAAATGCAAGCGAAAAACTTGTTAATTTTCACGTTTCTGGAAAAAAGTGGGTCGTGATAACGTAATCTGTGCATCTGTCCTCTAATAGATCATAGCTAAGGACCAATCACAACGCGCGAACTATTCACCTTATTATATAATCTGTGATAGATAGTGAGTAGCGGTTGCCAACAAAATGGCTGCCGCTTCTTCGCGTTTTCGATGTCTTTGTGAGGAGGATTTAGATAATTTACTTGTTTAGTTTTGAAAGAGACCTTTAGATTTATACAAAAACAATTAGATTAGTCGCTCTCGACTTCTATGGATGATAGCTGATTCGGGCTGTGCCCTCATCAGCTATCACGCGATAGAAGTCTCCAGCTCATAATCTAATTGTTAATTATTATGGCTTCTTTTTTTTGCAATAAACGTAGAAAATTGTGCTTTGTCATCAATGTCATCATCATCATCATCTTTATTTCAAACACGGAACCCCATTCATAACAATGCTCTTCCAGAGAGCCGTGTAAAAATCATGCAATAAAACAATATTAGTAGATATAATAATTAAAATTCTACTAAATTACAAAAGTGAAATAAAAGATTTCAGGCTTGTGTGTCCTTTAATTGGATTTGATAGACTATTTCAGAGAGCCGCACCTCTAAAATGGAAGCTGTTTTTACCAGCCTCAAAAGCGTATCACCCCCTGATACGCTTCTGCAGCCTCGGGATATGGTCTTTTCAAACAAATTATGTGTTGAGTTTCTTTCTTACATAAAGTTTGTACTATTAAAAGTTTGGGCCAAATGATCTGGTGCAATTTGATTCTTTAATTTATACATTATTGTGACCAATTGCTTATTTCTTCGTGTCTCAAGATTATCCCACCCAAGTTCATCCAATATCTCAACACATGGTCTATTGTAATTAGAGGAGGTGACTACCCCCGCAACTCTGTTCTGGAGGGTCTGGAATCTGTTACACATCCCTTCCCAGGGGCGTAGCTACCTGTACGCACGTGCGTACCTGAAAATGGCGAAAATAAAAAATGAAGTAATATCAAAAGAAAAAAGTGAATAAAACGAAAAAAAAAAGATAATTATTTCAGTAAAAAAACTCAATTTGCTTCTATTCATTTTACTCTTCCTGTTTACTTGAAATGTTGTTGATAAAATAACAACGGTTTTTTTCCACGCCACATGTCGGTTTCGAGAGAGAAGCGACGTGACTCACTGGTGGACCGAATGGTCCAAGCAAGGAAAGAAAAATACGATCTGGAAAGCAATCGGGATGGTAAAGAGTGAACGCTTTGTGGGCCGGCACCTCGTTTTATAACCTTGGATTGGATTGTCTTCAATCTGCTAGGCTTTCCGTGGCCAAAAACACATTAACAGATCATTACTTTGCCATCGGAACTGAAAGAATGACAGAGGCGGGATGACGCCACTTTGGAGCGATACGTCAGTTGCGAGGCTGTCTTCGCTATCCGTGATACATTTTCATAAACATAGGGAATCTAGTTTAATGCGGTTATCATTGAGTTTGTAGCGAAAAATGACAGAAGTTTAGCTCCGTGCCTTTGACGGAAAACCAGTTATAACTTCTGTGAAAGTTATGGGCAGTTCTATTTTACATAGACCCAGGATTTTTGTGTATAGTTCATGCACAGATATGTACTTATTGATTATTTTTTGTAGATTTCAATGAAGCACGAACCTAAATGAAACTCAACTAGGACACCGTTACGTCGATGTAGCTGCTTTTACAAGGAGAACAATGCTGTTAAAAAAACAAAAACAAAATAGAGCAAAAAAAAATGTGATACACATCGGTGAAAAGAAAAGTGTGAGTTCCCTGTAACTTGTTAGCTCAATTAATGATAAGCGACCGAAGCACTTCAATAAACTTAAGAAAGCAAAAAAGAATTTCACGACTTAGGTGATATTTCATATGAAGTAAGAACGCTTACGTTTACATCATAACCCCAGCATACTGATGGTAAAAGAAAATTTAGTGAAGGCACGTGAAAAAGATTTGAGACTTGAGGGGGTTGGGGAGAAGGGAGATTTGCAAAATTGTGCGTACCTGTGGAAAAATCCTGGCTACGCCGCTGCTTCCCCACAACTCCCCCATACTATACTACAATAATCGAAATATGGTAGCACAAGGGAGTTGTACATCGTAATCAGTGTATGATTAGGTACGAGATGCCTTACCCATCTCAAGACTCCGATCCCTCCAGAAATTTTCTTAGGAATTTTGTCCGCATGAACACTCCAAGTTAATGATTGATCTACTTAATTCAACACCAAGATATTTGTAAGTCTTATCCCTACCAAGGGGTTTGCAATCGACATGAATATTAAATTGTTACTCTAAGTGTTTTATCCTGTATTGAGTAGCTACGATCATATATTTTGTCTTTATCACATTTAGTCTAAGTTAATTCGCTATTAGCCTTGTATGTATTTCATGTAGATCATGATTATTTTGTTGCTCAAGGATGTATACATCAGAATGTACAACAGTTAAAGTATCATCTGCATGCATCCCCGGTTGAGAGTAGAGGTTATATGATGGAAGATCATTATGTAAACAATAAATAGTAGTGGTCCAAGAGTAGAACCCAGCGGTATTCCGCATTAATTATACAGCTATCTGACAGCTCACCATGAGCAAACGTTTTTTTCAGTGTGTGTTCTATTTGTAAGGTATGAAGCAAACCAGTTTAGGCTTACTTGGCATACACCGTATAGTTTCAACATGCCCAACAAAACTATGTGATCCATGGTGTCGAAAGCCTTTCCAAGATGTGAGAACAGGACACCATTTAATAGCGGGCCTTATCCTTATTAAGAAACCACTGAAACCAGTCATTAGTAACATCTAATTAAGCGGTCAAAATGGAATGTAGAGGTCTGAAGCCCGATTGTGAGTCAGAGAGTAATCCATGTTTCTGTCAGATAACTGTAAAGTTGGTTAAAAAACATTATATCAGCTTAGTAACGGCTGGTAATACAGAAATTGGTCTGTAATTATCAGGAATGCGTTTATTGTCATCTTTGTATATCGGTATCACTTTTGCTAATTTTCAGTCCTTTGGGAAAATCCCTGTTCTAATAGAAAGGTTGAATAGCTTGGTAAGGGATAGAGCTGCTACGCCGCAAAATGTAATAATTGCCACAAAATGAAATATTAACGCAAAATGTAACAACATTGACGCAAAATGTAATAAAAAAGTCAACACAAAATGTAATAACTTTTCTAACGCATATTATAATAACGCAAAATGTAATAACTTTTCTAACGCATATGGTAACAACGCAAAATGTAATAAGTCTCGAACGACATGTTCAATATCTCGAAATCAGTATTATGACTCGGAAAACGTTATCCTAACGTAGGTGAATTCTATTATTTGATACGTTCAATTTGGTGTACAGGCGGGATCAGGCGGGATCAGACGAAACCAGGTGGTACATCGGGCTGTAAACCCTCCATACTTTCACAATCTTTAACTCCAGAGATCATATATGTTTGGAATAAGCAGCGCGTTGTTACCGAACTGTGATCACGCGGGTGAGTGCGGGCCAAACACTGCTAACGAGCAAAACGCTCCCTCATCATCCACAGGGCCGTATTTAAACCCTGACACTCTGGAGGAAATTATACGACAAGCATTACGAATGTATCCTTGTATGCGTCCCTCGTTGAGGGCTGTCTCGAGATTTTTTAGAAATATTGTGGACCGAGAACCACTGCTACAAGTGTACATTCCAGAACTAAATGACTTAAACGATATTCGTCGAGCGAGTGTGCGCAAAATTATGCGTTTAAAAGAAAAAAATAGCGATGCTATCAATAGGTTACGAGAAATAATTACAATCAGACCTCTATTACGCGGTCACCCTCGGGAAAGAGCCAACTGGTCGCTTAATAAAGGTTGACCGCTTAAAAGAGGTTTTCCGAAATGTAGTATATAATAGCGTAAAATGGATCTGTAGCATGTTTACAGTATATTGAATCCCTTAACACCGGCTTAACAACAAACAGTAACACAAAATATGAGAAAAACATCAATTGCATGTTCAAGGAAGTTCACACCAAATTTAAGTTCTAATGTTGTTTGTAAGGCAATGGTCTTTGTTGTAAAGCGCATTAATAACGTTCAGTTTTGCCATATCAACATGAGCTACTCTTACGCTGATTAAATGCATCTCCATTTTATGTTGTTTAATGAGTTGTTAAATGAAACTGGACATGGTTTGCGTATCGTGGTGTCAAAATATCGCATGATAATTGACGACGTGACCACTTAATAGAGGTGAAAAACAATAAAATTATCCAGTTAGGAATTCTAAATGGTGACCGCGTCCGCTTAATAGAGGTGACCGCTTAGTAGAGGTTTAATTTACAGTAAATAAGGGGACCACTTTTTGCGAATTTGATAAGTGCAAACTGAAAGCTATTGCACATTCTTTTTTCAGAACAAAACCTGTACACCAAATTGAACCAAATATTCAATTCCCCTACATGTCACAGTATTACCTATGTTAGGGTAACGTTGTCCGAGTCATAATACTAATTTCGAGATATCTACAAGTCGTTCCAGAGTTATTACATTTTGCGTTATTACAATATGCGTTAGAAAAGTTATTACATTTTGCGTTAGTATTACATTTTGCAGCGATTATGATCACATTTTGCGTTAATATTACATTTTGTGGCGATTATTACATTTTGCGGCGTGACAGGAGCTATTATTGTATAGGCTTCCTTGAACAGCCTTGCAGAAACACCATCTAAGCTTTATTTTTAGGCAGCGCTCTTGACAAGTTAAGAACCTCACTGAAAGACGTTTCGTCAATACTGAAAGAGTGCTGAATAGGGAAGATATAATCTGATGGTTGCCTTGATGAGGATAACAGCTGAGAAGCTAGTTTCGGCCCAATTTCAGTAAAATGGGAATTTAAAACATTCCCTATTTCGTCAAGGGTACTATAATTTGTGTTGTTATGTGAAAATAGATGCTGTCTGGTTTATGTTCTTTGAGTTTTTTCTGAAGTAATTACTATATTATTCTTCTTTGGCAGATTTAATTTTGTAGTTAACTTTATTTCTAATAGTTTTGTAATCCGGCCAGTTTTCTTTGGTTTTGAACCAAGAGAAAATGAGGGACAGAGAGGGAGAGTAGGGGTGTTGACTGGGATATGTTAATTTACTAAAGTTATTTTTAGGTGTCCTTCAAAACGGAAGTCGATTTCCCTGAACGTCATTGGAAGTCATTGGATCGTGCAAATATGTCATTTTGTAATGGCGGCTGTTACATATTCATTATGGCATTCTCAAGTGGAATTTTAAGGCGTGTTGATATCGGAATTATATTGGAAATGACCGCAACGAAAGTGTACCAGATACAATTTCCCAAGAAAATTCCATACCACAAAGCAAAGAGTGAAAGCGTAAGCTTTGTGATGATCAGCCGTCGAACATAAACGTAGCCTTAAAAGATGACATTTCCGCTTCTTTTTACCTTGGTGAAAAAGTCGTCAAACGTTAAATGCGTCTGTCTTATTAACCACTTTTGTGTTGGCTACCTGTGGTAGCTCACACGAAAGTTATCGAATTTGCCCGTAAACACATCACGTGATGTCCCTTGGAGTAAGGAAACCAATTAGTCAAAATAGTCAACAACCGACGATCCGTTTCACAATGGAAACTGAGAATAAGAACTAAATTCCCTTCCTTGATACGTTGATCATCAAGGATTCGAACGGATACCTCTCTACCAGTGTTTACAGAAAGCCTACACACACTGGCCAGTACCTAGCGTATGATTCACACCACCCGCAATCTGTAAAACGCGGTATTGTCAAGTGCCTGTACGATCGATCTGAACACCTCATAACAAAACCATCCGTTATCTCTCATGTAAAGAAATACCTCTCATCGGTCCTTGTTTCTAACGGTTATCCGTTTTCGTTTGTAAAAAATCTTACGAAAACCAAGGGACGAACAACCACTAAAGAACCTGAACCCGAAATTAAATCTACTGTGGTTCTGCCATACGTCAAAGGCACATCGGAGGCTCTTCGCCGTTGCCTACAACAGCAAGGCATACGGACTGTTTTCAGATCTGACACAACTCTTAGATCACACCTAGTGCGACCTAAGAACATTGTCAATCCAGTAAAACAAGACGGAGTAGTCTACGAGATTCCCTGCGAATGTGGTAAGGTTTATATTGGAGAGACGGGAAGATCTATGCATGAACGGGTTAAGGAACACGATAGAAACATACGGCTTGCTCAAACACAATGCTCCGCCGTTTCAGAACATAGCAACGCGACCGGAAATTATCCGCTCTGGGACGAAGTTAAATTTATTGACCGAGACCCACATTGGTACACCCATGGGGTTAAAGAGGCTATTCACATAAGACTTCACCCTAACAACATCAACAGGGACAGTGGAATTGAAATTCTGTGCTTCTTATACTCACACGCAGCCAGTCGACACCATCGCCTGATGAAGACCAGCAGTATAGCGGTCGAAACGTCGCGATCCACATCTTTGTGACTCAATCGTGAGACAAAAGATTAACTCAGCTATCAGGATTGCATCATCCGTACTGTCGAATGTAGTCGAATCCAGGCCCCAAGTGCGTATTTTCTCCTTTTGTTTTCGTTTGTAAGCAACTTGTCTAAAGTAAGTAAAATTTACGATGCTTTTGGGCAGAATTACTTCCTTGACGTATCACAGCATTCAGAGCACGGAGGTTGGCCGAATAAAAGGTAGCGGTATTTATTTTGCAGCAAGGTTAAATCGTCTCCTATCAAGTCGATTGGTGATGCTTTCCCGTCTTTGTAACCGTTTAGTTTGTACTGCGGGTCAGGTCGCGTTCATGTGTTTGAAAGGATGACAGTCGCTTTGCGAAACGAAATGGAGCAACATGAAAATCTGTAGTTTGAGAAATGAAATCTGTACCGGCTAATCTGTAGTTTCCGAAGTGAAAACCCGTGGCTTGCGAAATGAATGTGTAGGTTTTTAACTGAAAATCTCCAGTTACCGAGTAGGGTTTTTTTCCGAGTAGGTTTTTTCCGAGGATCGAAGGTAAGATGAATTTTTTTTTTGGAAATTTTTTTTTTTTTACATTTTTTTATCTTGTTGTCGCAAGATTTCCCGTCTTTCTCAAGTTGACAGAAATGCTTGGATGTGAGCTTGCGCGTGTCCTCTCAAAGACTAACTTTTAAAATAATATTAAAAATTCTATTTTATGTCAACCCCATTTCATGAACAAACAGCGTATTTTGGACTATTATCACGTTAGACAGGGGGTTCTGCATGGGGACGCACTAGTTTGGTGAAGACCTGGACAACAACTACTGAGACCAAATCCGGTTGGAATAAATTTGGCCACCGAAGTGACATGTTTTATTACAAACAACAGACCAGACTGACGATAAACAAATTAAGTCTTCAGCAAAGGTGGGGCGGAAAAACCGCCATCATCTGAGTAGTACTACATACAATTACATATGGATAAAGAAAATAGTCCACAAGGCTGGCGGAAGGGGAGGCGGTGGAAAATAATTGAGACTTGTCTTCAACCCAGTACTGATGTGTACGGTGTGATGGTGGACGATCAAAAGGGGAGAGCAAATAGCGAATCTCGGTTAAGAATACTATGGGCCGGAACGCCCCGCTTCTTGATTGGTTAAAATCTGTCAGGAATGTTAGGGATTCTTGTGGGCTATTATCTAAGAAATGACTTGACATAAAATGACATTATGTTCTGACCATAACGTCCGGTTATAGCATATTCATATTAAAATATGATGATTGAATATAAAGCATGAATATAAGTCGGATAAAACTACAGCCAGGACTGTTTTTGACATCGCATACATAAAAGTATTACTTGTTCTGTTCGTGCAAAGCTTCGGCATATTAAAAAGGCGCTGTCGTCTTAGGTTATAGCGCGAGTTGTTATAGTCTGGTGGAAGGAGCGCCTTCAATTTATGGTTTGGATCACTGCGAATGTTATCAAAAAGCCTGCTACATAGTACGTAATAATGCTCCAAAATGGGTGTTAACCCCACCTCTATCGCCGAGTCGCACTTTCCTGAGGTTATTATTGATATTGCTCTTCTCTCGAGCCGGACCAGCTCTTTCTTTAAGTACTGGGGGAGACCGTTGAAAAAGGAGGCTAAGTTAATCGTTGTGAGGGAGGAATTCTACCACCGGCCGTTCTCCTGTCTAAGGAAGCTTAATTAGTTGAAAGTCTTTGTCAATGGAAGTATTTTGAAGAGGATTGCTGGCTTTTATCGAAGGCTTTTATCGAAGGTTTATTTGTTCTCTGATTGCGTGCACGCTCTCAGTAAACTGTAACGATTAAATAACACGTTTTAGTACCATTTAACTCAATTCGAAAAAACAACTTCTAAAACTCTTTTCATTTTGTATTAATTATATGCTTGAACAGCCCACCACCAGGCAAAATTGTTTATTGTTTATTTTTTTTAATAAACTGTTTATTGAACTTGAAACTGACCGCTCTTTAATCAGAGGTGGAACATACACATGTCGCGATTTTGACAAACTTTTGAAGGGCACATCGAAATCAAGAAGTAATCGATAAATACCGAGAGGTTTAGGCAATGTTTACTTCTAAATCAAGTGAATCAAACACTTGAATAGACTTGAAGGATGTCAAAGTGTGAAAACCCAAAGGGTGACAGGCCGCACAATCCCTACCGGTGTGAAACCTTTTGTTTTTGAAACCTTACGTATTTTGGCTCTTACAAGCAGATGATTTCCCTTTCTTATATGAAAGAATAGGTGGTTGTTTGAATATCTGGCGAGGTAACGGTTGCATGATTAATATTTTCTTTTCTTTGTTGTTTTTATTAAGGGCTATTTTATTCCTGGTAAGAGTTTCTCTATTAGATTGCTTGCCTGGGTAGCCGCGCCTCTGTTCTGAAAGTGTTACTTGACATTTGAAACGTTTTCTTTAAAGCAGCCAAGAAGGAATCCCCGTCCCCAGGCGGATTTAATGTCACTTCAAACTCTAACTTCTTTAGTTTCTTTCCCGTACATAACATCGTAGGTTTAACTGAAGAAAGTAATAAGAAAATCTTTCCTCTACGAATTACTCGCTGGAACACGCGCAGTTAAAACAATGTGAGAAAGTGCTGCGGAGAGGAAACGCGAACTAACTTCTGGAAATTTCTGTCAATTCGAGAAAGGCGGGAAATCTTGCAACCACAAGATACAAAAACAAATATATTAAAAAAAGGTAGTAATAAAAGATACAAAAAAGAATAATACCCTCGACCCTTGACAAAAACCTACACATGAAAATCTGTAGTTGGCGAAATTCAAAGCACCCAAACAAGCCGAATGTTTACATTTAAAACCACAAAACAAAAACATCCCCTCATTTACATATGGTAACGCAACTCGAATTTTGTCATCCGAAGTTTTTGGAAATTAGTATTTTTTTATTTATTTTTTGTATAAATGAGCTATATTTTTCGGAGGCTGTCGAAGATCCAATATCTTTCGACCTTGAAAATCATCGGAGGCGCAGAAAATTTGTTTTGACAGCAAGACAGCCGGTTTATAAGGCCGCGAGTAGATAGCCCCAGCCGTTCGAACGGGTGAGGATTTTTTCTTGCCGATTTTCTGTTTGGCGACATTGCAAACGGATGAAGTTATTTTTTCATTGGAAAACCCTGGCTTACCCTGGGTGCCACAGGTTTTCTTTTTCGTTTGAAAGACGGCATCCTAGCCGTGCGAATGTATGCAACTTTTCTTTGCTTCAGCTCACTTCAACGCTGGGCAGACCTACACTTTTCTTTACAATGCTTCTTTATCTATCTATCTATCTATCTATCTATCTAGCTAGCTAGCTAGCTGGCTATCTATCTATCTATCTATCTACCTATCTGTCTGTCTGTCTATCTGTCTATCTATCTAATTGATTAATTAATTATTTATTTATTTTTGAAACACATGTTTGAATGAACAAAACAAAAATAACTTATCGGCTTGTGTTTTTTAAATATCCCTGGCGTGACATTTGTGGTTATCTCTTATCGTTTTATCTGTGAACTCTTTGATAATTAGCAACTCAGCAATTAATAGACGAGGGTCAAATATCGTCACCAATTTCGCAAACAACAGATTTTAATATGGTCTAATTGGTCTTCTTTGCTTCTAATGTCTTTCGTCGTTGCTAAGTAAGATTAAAATTCGTTACAAGGCTCCTTTAAGAACGTGAATTTATTTACAATGGTTCAGCGGGACGAATATCAACGGAGTCGATATTTCGGGTGTAAGTTCACATACAAAGAAAGCAGTTAAAGTAAACGCAAACTGAACTACGAACTGCAATGGATGCATCGCGTGCTATGTGTTTCCCTTTAGAGGACACCTCAGAACGCCAGCATGAACGATACACGGAGTGAAACGTTCCAATCAATGATTTGAGGCGTTTATGTTTCTTGAAGCACAGCTTTGCTGCTTCCTGGTGAGGTTATGGTTTCCATTCGTGTATATTATCCATTGCCGGCGTCGACAAAACCAGGATCGGATCGGATCGGATCGGATCGGATCGGATCGGATCGGATCACGGATCGTATCGGATCGGATCACGGATCGGATCGGATCACGGATGGGAAAAGAGTAATTAACAAAAAGTATATTGTGAATGATATATGAAATGAACATTCCGGAGAAATGCTGACATATTGTGACATATTGCGTGACATATTGAAGCTTAGGCCCTACTGAAAGTGATTTCCCGCCATGGAAAGTGATTTCCCGACAAGTAGTCTCCTTCACGGCTGTCGCCATGGACGAAAGCAAGCGGAAGGGACGCATTATTTTATCATTCAGTTATAACTTCTTTTTTTAATATCATTTCATCACGTGTTTATTTACTTTTTCTATATTTGATATTATTTTAGCAAGGGCAAGAGAAGAGACGAAAAACGAGGTGGGGAGTAACGTTTTTTAGATGTGACGATTAAAGTGTAGTGTACGCGAGCGATTTATTTAGTTAAATCCATGTTGGCTTCTTCTATGAACTCGCTCAGCTCCTCTTAACCTAAATCGCAATTATTACACGCCAAAAAACTTAAATTCCACGAGTATATGGAACTCAGTGATGAACAGTTGGAGATCGCACAATAATTTTGGCCGTCTAGTTGTGAAATCATCACGTATTTTTCGTATTGTAATATTATAATAATCTTTACAAACCCCTTGGCTCTTTTAATAATTATATACTATAACCACTGTGACCAAAAATATGCTCGTTGATAAATTATTTTATATGGAAAGCGACAAGTAGAAAGGTTCTTGTTGTTTGTGACTAATTTTCTCATAATCTAATTCAGAGGTTGTTAATTTCCATTTCCATTTATTTGCCATTAACCACATAAAAATACAAAATTTGAAAATACGAAACACAAGAAATTTATAATAACTTAAACTTAAGACAATAGACTACAAATTTTTAAGGTCGTAATGACAAGAAAGCCTATATAGAAGCCGGGGGCTTATGAACTATAGGCTTCCTGACAATATAGGATACATCATACGAATTGCGGGGACAGCATGAAATATGAAATGTATTATTTTAAAAAGAAAAGAAAAAAAAAGAAAAAGAAGAAGTAAGTAGCTCAACAATGAGTATATTTGCCTAAGAAAGAAGGAATTTTTTAAGTCTTTTCCCAAACAAACAGATGCTTTCACTGTTTTGAATGTCATGACTTAACGAGTTGAAAAACTTAGGTCCTTGAAACCGAATTGAAAAGTTTCGAATATTAGTTCGGCTGGGAGGTATGTAAAAAAGGTTGCAATTTCTAGTATAATGCGAATGTAACTGGCTTGCGAGAGTAAACATATCACGAAAATAATAAGGAAGTAAACCTCTTTTGAATAGATACATGAATTTACCTATCTGGTATAAATAAATGTCAGAGAATTTCAAAATCTCCTTTTCTTTGAAAAGAACATCAGTGTGGGAATCGAAAGGAACTTTAGATATTATTCTTATTATCTTCTTTTGCAGAAGAATAACGCGATTTAAATTACTCTGATATGTCGATCCCCAAACTGAAACACAATATATTAAGTAAGGGTAAACTAGACTATAGTACAAACAGTGTAAGGAAGTTTTGGGAAGGCAAAAACTTGACTTATGAATAATGCCTATAGATTTTGATATTTTTCTACAGACACTAAGAATGTGAGGCTTCCATGACAAATGCTCATCAAGGATAACACCTAAAAATACTGTTTCTTTCACACAATCAATCTTATTGTTGTCAATTTGAATAGATAGATCAAGTGTTTGCCTCCTTTGGCGTGGTCTAAAAACCATAAAATTCGATTTTTTAAAGTTAATTGACAGCTTATTAGCTCGACACCACTGTGTTAATTTACACATTTCAGAATTTATGGTTTCGGAAAGCAAATTAAAATCTTTGTGAGATAAAAATATGTTAGTGTCATCAGCAAAAAGAATAAAGTCCACCACCTTTGACACATTACACAGATCATTTATATAGAGCAGAAAGAAGAGGGGGCCTAGTATAGAGCCCTGAGGCACCCCACACTTTATTTGGCAAGAATCCGAACAAATACCATTAAATTCTACATATTGTTGTCTATCGCTTAGATAGCTTTCAAACCATCTAAGTGCAGTGCCTCGAACACCATAATGCTCTAGTTTTGAAATTAAAATTTGATGATCAACGGTGTCAAAGGCTTTAGACAAGTCTATAAAAATACCAACTGTATATTCCTTATTTTCAATAGCGGAAGAGATTTTGTCATACAAACAAGCTAGAGCATAAGCAGTGGAGTGATGTTTGCGAAAACCATACTGATTATCAGAGAGAATTTTATAGACATTAAGAAACCTTAAAAGACGATTGTACATGACTCTCCTAGAATTTTAGATAATGCAGGTAAGACAGACACGGGTCTGTAATTTGTAAATATATCCTGTTCACCAGATTTAAATAAAGGAATAACTCGAGCAATTTTTAATTGATTTGGCACAATACCAGAGGTGATGGATAAGTTAATCAAGCTAGTAACAGGGGAGATTATTATATCAATAGTATCTTTAATTAAGTTCATAGAAATATTGTCATGACCTACAGCATTACCTGAACGACAAGTACGACATATTTCAATAATTTCTTCCTCATTTGCAACTTCAAGAAATATTGAATTGACTAGTCTGGGGGGTAAGAAAGAACTATGCGACTTTTCTGATGCAGGAATTTTGCTAGCTAAATTAGGGCCAATGTTAGTAAAATATTTACAAAAAAGATTAGCTATTTCGTTTGGATCGGAAATTTCACGAGCCATGATCTGCCCTAAATACGGATGGAAGACCACGCTTACCTTTATTTCTATTAAGAATTTCATTGAGAACTTTCCAAATGGCCTTAACATTTGATTTTAGTTTCTCAATTTGTTTTTCATAATATAAACGCTTAGCAACTCGAAGAGAATGGGTGAGTTTGTTTTTGTAAGACTTGTATACATTTTCATTAGAAGAGTTAGGGTTATTAAGAAAACACTTATACAACATATTTTTCTTCTTAACGGAATTAGCAAGACCTTTAGTAAACCAAGGCTTACGAGAATTGAACCGCTTCACTTTCTTTTTTTTGAGTGGAAAACACCGATCATAAATTGAAACAAACTTTTCAATAAAGATTTTATAAGCGCAAGATGGATCATCTAAACCAGGTATTTCAGCCCAGTTTATCCTACCTAAGTCATCTTTAAATGCACTTAGATTATGCGCATTTTTTTCACGAAAGATTACGTATTTGTCCTTGTCACTGGTGCTATTATTATTCAAAACAAGTGAAAAAATCGGTAAATGGTCAGATATATCATTGCGAAAAAGACCACTTATTGAAGGACAAAGTGGATCGTTCGTGAAAATGTTATCTATCAGTGAAGCTTTGTTCGCCTTAATTCTAGTGGGACGTGTAATGAGTGGGAAAAGCATCCTAGAGTACAACAAATCCAAGAAGTCACTTGTCGCTTTATGGCAATGGTGATTAATTAGATTTAAATTCCAGTCACCCACTAAAAATACAAGCTTATTTTCTTTGGTAATTTTTCCCAGTACTAGGTCCAAATCAGACAGAAATTCATTTAACAGTGAGTCGGGTGGTCGATAAATAATGCCGACAATTACATTCTTTTCTTTTGTCCTATTAATTTCAACAAACAAAGATTCAGCACTTCCGTCGACAGGGAACGCTAGATCAGGACGTTGTTTGTAATTCAAATGCTCACCAATGTAAAGGCCAACACCTCCACCAACGCGAGTGACTCTGGGCTTATGCAAAAAATTGTAACCCGCGATGTCGCAAAAATGATAACATTCATCAAGCCAAGTCTCAGAAATCCCAACAATAGGAAGTTTCAATCGAAGTTGGCCTAGAAAATTTGAAAGCTTATCAAATTTATTAGATATACTACGAATGTTCATATGGAGGAAAGAAAGGCCTGATTCAAGGCTACTGCAGTTTAAGTTTAGGCGACTTTGCTCTTCGGCTAACATGTTGTTAAAACTATCTTCGGTATAGTACTCACAGCTACTGTGTTCTAAATAAAAATTTATGTCTGGATCATTGTCTTTACAAAGACTAAAATTTTTATAGGACTCACATAGCAAAGGATTAAACTTTAACTGAGCTAATCTATCAGGATCAAAATAAATAGTACCGCCATTCATGAATTCAAACAGAGTTAGCCGAAATTGATCATCGTCTAAATTATAAAATGGTAAGGATGATAAACTATTCACTTGCAGGTTTATCACGAATAACTAAGCGATCGAGGACAAAATATGCAATCTTACCCGCCTGTTTGGCAGCTTTAAGTTTAGGAATTTGACACTCTCTTTTCTGTAGAGTTGCTTGCGATAGATCTTCGCTGATATAAAGATCGGTAGGCTTCTCCCGCCTAGCTTTGCGCAAAACCTGCTCCCTCTGTTTCCAATCTCTTAATCTGCACACGATGCTTCTCGGTTGATTCCGGTTTGCTTGCCCCGACTTGGTTATCCGCCTTTCCACCCGGTGAGCCCTTTCGATGTCAACTTCAAGGTCCAGGTTATCCTTGATCGCTCGCTTAACCTTAGCTTCTGCGTCTTCCCAAGTTTCATTATCAGATTCCGGGATTCCATTCACACGGATGTTATTTCTCCGACTTTGATTTTCGAGATACTCCATCTTTTGAGAATGAGATGCAAGGTCCTTGCTAATTTTATCAAGTTCTTTGTTAACATCTTCCATTTTAACATGAATTGGTTTCAGTTCGTCCACATCTTTTTGAGTATATTGCAAAACAGTTTTCATCTCCTGCACATCCTTCACTACACTGTCCACCCTCAAGGTCAATGAATGAATCGTTGACTCAAATAGCGACTTAAATGTGGATTCCTGCACCTTTAACAATTCTCGAACGGTGGCTAGAGTTACGTAATCTCCTTCGACGCCATCCACCGACGAATCCTGTTGAGAATCCAGAGCGGTTGCACCCTTTGATTGTTGTTTTTGTGTTCTTCCCATTTCTTAAAGACGAAGATTAATAATAAGAGCTACTTCTTAAGAATAAAAAAATTATTAATAGAGCAAATTACGCTAAAGAAAACTAGAAATTTAGGTAAATGTTTGCGGAGCTGTCCAAGACACGTCCACACGCCATGACTGCCGCTGACCCTCCTCATGCGACAAAAATGCCATTCAATTGATCGAGTCGGAAGCTAGCTTGCCTCACTTTGGCCGTCAAATTTACCCGATTAAGTAGAACGATTGACTGTAAGATAGAAGAATGCCTCAAATAGGAAGCACAAATAAGAACAGAGGAACTTCAAACAATTTTCACGGGTACCGTGATATTCTCACCTGTTTGCTATTTTGATTCTCAATCCTGGCCGCGATATCTGGATACAAGGAGAAGTCTGGGGCGAAATACTCCAAGTATCTGCCGTGGATATAATACAAGATTAGGTTTTAGACAGAGGGTGGTATTTTTCAGCTCGTTTTCGATTTATTATCACTTCAAAGCTAACAGGTCATGCTGCTGCTATGGTAATGCACCATATGACCAAACCTTTACTATCCTCCCAATCTTCTAAAACAAGATGCAAAAGAAATACATTTAACCCGCGGAATGCAGCTGGGTGGGGGGAGGGGGGGGTGGGGAGGGGAGGGGGTAAAGTTAAAAACAAACAAACAACAACAACATCTAAGCCTGTCTTGTAAAAAAGCAAGCGTTACTTTGCTTCGGTTTCGAATCGTCTCTTATTAATTGGATCAATATGTTCTACTGTGACATCCAGAGCTGTGCTGTGAATAACGGTTCGTCGGGTGTTTTCTTTGAATTGGGTCGGGGTGTTACGCAGGGCTGCCCACTTTCGCAGAGATTATCTTTTGTGCAGAGATTTTGGCTGCTGCCATCCGTAAAGATGCTGTAATCAAAGGGATATCAGTAGGTAGTATTGAATGTAAGTTAAGTCAGTTTGCAGATGATACTACTTTGATTTTAAATGGTTCTCAAAAATCGCTTCAGCGCTCTCTCCATATGTTAGGGCTAAAAGTTAATTGCGACAAAACAGAAGCTCTTTGGATAAGCTCATTAAAGGGATCAAACCAAATTTTGTGCCCCGATAAAAATTTAACTTGGGCAAACGGTAAAGTTAAGGCTTTGGGCGTTTGGTTCTGTGTCGATAAGGTAGAAAGTCTGAAAAAGAATTACGAGGAGAAGGTGCGAAATGTAGGGAATGTTTTAAACAATTGGCACAATAAAAGGCTAACGTTGATTGGTGAAATTGTAGTTGTTAAGGCCTTAGCCACATCTCAAATGGCTTACGTCATGCCATCCTTAAGAGAAATTAATGACCTTATTTTTAAGTTCCTTTGGGATAACAAGGGTGACAAAATTAAACGAACTGAAATGATAGCAGCTTAATGACCAAGATGGAGGACTGAATATGCTGGACATTATGGAATTTAATATCTTAAGGCTTTGAAAATAACATGGATACTTAAGTATATTTCTGATGATTACCAATCTAAATGGGAATCCTTTTTCGACTTCTATTTGTCTAAGTTTGGGGGAAAAACTAATTTTTACCGGTAACTTAGCGCGAAAAGATGTCAAAAGCCTCGATGTAAATGGCAACTTCCTCCTAGAACTTATTGAACTGCGGTCAGATTTAAATTACAGAGACTCCTTTGCTTCACAAGCTGATTTTGGTGCGGAATCCATATGAAACAATTCAATGATTAGAATTGCGGGCAAGACTATTTTTTAATAAGCACTAGGTTGATGCAGGTGTGCGGAATATTAATGATCTTTTGACATGCGAGTCCAAATTAAAGACATATCGCTATTTTAGAAATAAATTCTGTCTAACATGTTTCCTCTCTTGAATATTATGGAGTGACATTGGCCATTAAATGAAATATTTGGCAAAAATAGGACTTTTATGTTGCGTGCTAATTCACGTGCAATACCTTACGTTTTAAGTCACGTTGCTTCTTATCTCATATCTTGATAAACATAAGGTAACATGTAGATATATATAGTTTATTTTAGCTCTTATATAACAAGCTTTAAGTAATAATTCCGTATAAGGTTTATCTTGGAAATTATCTTGGAAACGCCCAATCTGGTGCCTGGTACGGGCCACCCTTTTTACCCATTTGGCTATCGTTCATCTGTCATTCTATCTTGCTCTTTGAAGAGTACAGTTCACATTGCAGTCTCAGGTACGTTGTTTTTCTTCTTTGGTAGCCTTTGCCTCCCCTTTTCCCATTATTGTTTTATGGCGGGCGTTCCCAGGGTCCTAATTCTTGGTCACTCCTTTGTGCGCCGACTTAAAAATGATCTTGATAACAAATTTGATCCACGAGCTACCACTTCGTTCGGTCTCGTTGGCACTGCCGAAGTACATCTTCATGGGATTGGGGGGCGCACGGTTCAAAAATTGACATAGTGCGATTTGGAGATGGTTTGCCTACTCGCGCCCGACGTTGTGCTTCTCGAAATTGGCACTAATGATTTGACTTCACTCGCACCCGAAGTTGTTGGTTCTTCTATCGAAGAACTTGTTACTCGGGCTGCCCGCGTCTCGCGCGGCGCCCGGGTCTAAGATTACCGACGGTTCTTCTTTTTCGTCGTCGAGTATCATCCACAAAGCTCACTTCCGGCGTTTCTGCGCAAGCGCTAACTATTTTTAACAGAGTGATGCCTGTTGTCATGTATCGGAAAATGTCGATTCAGCTTGTGTCTTTTGAAGTCTGAACAAACACTTTGTTAAGAGAAGTGTCTATGCGAATGTTTGCAAGTTCAACGGCGAGAAGAAAGCTTTTAACATGAGTAAACTTAACTCCAGATGGACTGCCGTGTTTCCTCGTGTCTGCTTCAGTAGACTGGGAGTAGTCTCTAATTTTTGCGATGGATTGTGGGGCGGGCGAAAGACACGTGCGCGCGCGAAGTTGCGAGGAGACGCGACGCGAGGGGAGCGCCAAAAATTAGAGACTACAGACAAAGGGAGTTTGACCTTTCACGGCCGAGTGATTCGGAAGTGGAAATCTCATATCAACAGCAAGAATGATGCCTGTTGTCACGTATCGGAAAACGTCGATTCACCTTGTGTCTTTGAAGTCTGAACAACTAATATGTTAAGAGAAGTGTCTATACGAATGTTTGCAAGTTCAACAGCGAGAAGAAAGCTTTTAACATGACAAAAATTTAACTCCAGATGGACTCCCGGGTTCCCCTTATCCGCTCCATTGAGATGTACATTTTGTTGAATAACTCAAGTACGGGATATCACACACCCCTGAGACTTTGACAGGTAGTTTATTTACTATTTTCCCACAATATCTCAATTTCTGGACTTTAATTTTTGAATGATAAGCGATTAGTTTTTACAAATGTACTAGCGTCACTTGAAACTGTCCAGAAACGTTCCTTTCTTGTGTTTCAAATGACCCTGGATTGACGTATTTGTAAACAGTTTCACTAATTAATTTTCTACTCACATTTCACCGAGACTCCATTGACGTTTATGCGAAAAAATCCTACATCGTTCGATAAGCGTTTCCTTTCTCAAACAATTATCCATCGAAGCGTAAACAAGTGTGCTTAGGTTTTTTTGGAATCAATACACTATTTTTATCACCTTGCATAACGATAAACCTCTGTGGCCTAAAGGTCATTGTTCCTGCCTGTGACGCAGCTAACCCGGGTTCGATGTCTTTTAGTGGTATATATCACGGGCTTTATTTTTTCTGTTTCTCTTTTTCTTGTTCTTTTAGAAATATTTTTCACAAGCGTTATAATTATTGTTCTCAATGGTTGAGCTGTATTTTAGAAGAATATATGTTGATAGGGGTCTAAAGAAATAGACTCCAACACAAGCTAAACACAATGCGTCCGATGTAAGAAAGACAGACTTCCCTCTATTCTTTTGTTTAGCGCTAAGTTAGGGATACAATACTGTTTTTTGCTAGCCCGAGTTTAGGCTAATTGTAGCCTCTTGTTTTAACCTTAAAACGTTTTCATTCAATAGCTGTTGTGGGTGTTTGTCATGTTATTCCGCGAGGAGAAGCAACACTGAACTCACAGACTTTTTGGGAGAGAGCTACGGTTCTTCAACAATACCTCGCGGTTGTTTAATGGACCCGTTAGAGTCCGTTTTCTGTTGGCGCCATAAGGTTTTCACTAGACCTAACCAGGATTTTTATTTGCGTGATGGCGTCCATCTAAATGTCAGAGGCCAGTATTTGTTGTACCGCAGTTATCGCGGTGCTATTCTAAAGGCCTTGAGTTACCTACTTTGATTTACACTCGCTATTATCATTTATGATAACACTTAATTTTATGTCACTGATCTATTTCAACTGGCTTTACGTAATGCCAGCAGTTTTTGATGTTACCTTGATTAAGGAGGGCTGTTTTGCCTTTGTAGGACGTGTGGTTTGTTTTAACTTTCGTCCTTGTTTATGCTTGGGTGTGGCTCTCACCACCCCGGTTTGTTTCGTTGGGACTCGCTGCGAATTGCGTCGACAATTTTGTCTGACATAGCTTGATCCCTTTGTTACATTTGTTTCACTTGTCATCCACAGTTACTTCACGTATTGGTTGCCCCCCCCCCCTCCCATTTTCTTTTATTGGTACCTTTTTGCTTGCTCCGTGTCTAATTTCCTCTCAGGTTTTCGACTATGCCTCGTGTATCCGCTCGCTTACAGCAAAAACGCCCTCGTGGCGAGGTAGTCCAACATGCTGCCCCCAAGCGGACACGTGCGAATGAGCCAAGGGAGGGACCAAGCGGTGGCGCCAACGTTGATGGAGTGGTTAATTCAATCAATCAGCCCTTCACTGACGATCTTATTTCACGCCTGGCTAACGCGGTAACGCAACGCCTTCAACAAGGGACCTCCGTTTCTTCCTCGGCGCCTTTGTCTTCACACACTCCTGTCATGGAGATACCCGCCGCATCTTCTTCAGTTCCGTCGTCCTCACCTGTTAGTTCTCTTCCTACAGTGGAGAGTGCCGTTCACGCTTCAATTTTGGCAGCTCAACCAGTAGTTCCACCAGGTGAGCCAACTGATCCATTTGTATCCGCGAGTCTCTCTATTGATGCCCGAGTGTCTGAAAAGACCCGTAACAAAATTTGGAATCACGAGTACATTGACTTTGGTTCTCTTCTCGTTCACCCAATTGGGCAGAGTCGCTATCAGTTGACCGTCAACAGTGCCGATTCCGGTCAGCTATGGTCGGCCATTTGTTTCAAAATTATGATACGATATACGTGTGTTTTTTTTCCACGTATACTTGCAATCGTTCCTGCTATGTGGGTTTTTTTCCCATGTATGTGTCCATTTTCTTCTCATACATCCTTTCCACGCAAACATACGTTGAACAAACACGCATGTATTTGCGCACAACACGAGCCCATATATATGTGTTACAAACAAGTATGTGTATATGGGGTCATAGCAGGTCGTCGTATAAGAGGCATCGAATTATACCGCCGGCAATAAACCTACTTCATGTACCATGGAGGTGAAAAGTAACTTCAGACTGAATCAAGCTGGGCCATAATGGTCGCGTTAATTTCGGGCAAGGTTTGGTTCTTATTCATTGCCCTCATAGTAGTGGTGGTTGTTGGCTCCCCAACAACGAATTTGTTGGAATCTGTGTATTGTCTCTTGAGAGACTGTGAACGTTACTTCCCAAATGCTGACCGAAACATGGCAGAAAACTTAATTGTACGACTCCAGGTTACGATCGATTCAGTTCGGGGATTGCTCGATTCCTTGGATCGAGGTGAGGCAGGAAATACGGCGAGAATCCCGGTTCTTGAAAGCCTGGTAATACAGCTACGGACCTTAATAAGTAGATGGGAGTTGATGGCAATTATAACTGCATCGTGCACGTCTATTTGCCCTATCAGAGGATTGCCAACAGTTTGTCATGGAAGTCGAGGAGTTGGCCGGCCTCGGTATGAAATATCTTTACCTCAGCTGGAGTTTCTTCGGAATACAATGCGATTTACCTCGTCTCAAATAACGGGAATTGTAATTGCCCCTATAGCACGAGTTTCTATGTATTGTTTTGATCTTGTGTAATCTTTAAAGTCACACTAGGTAGCTCGTCACGCGCTCTTAAGTTGTCTCACGTTTCCGTGCAGAACGCGTGTTGCGCTACACATCTATTGTGTAATTCAATATATTCTTACAAAAAGGGCCCTTTGATTAGTTTTGCAAGCACTCGTGCTCGGAAGGGAAGAACTTATTATATCTTATTGCCTGTTCGCCATATCGAAGGAAGGAAAGGTTCAATTGATGTCAACTCTCGCCAGATCCGGCAATAATTTTCACTATAGCGGCGCTTGCCCACCGCTAGCTGGACCGCACTAAATCCACGGATAGACACAACAGATATCGCACCAAACTTCTTTAGGAACGCCTTCTTTATTGCTGTATCGTATCGTGAAACTAAAAACAATTGATTTACGAAATAAGGGACAAGCAAATAGCTTAAAAAATATTCCAGGTGAATCAGACTTACATTATTGCCGGATCTGGCGAGAGTTGACATCAATTGAACCTTTCCTTCCTTCGATATGGCGAACAGGCAATAAGATATAATAAGTTCTTCCCTTCCGAACACGAGTGCTTGCAAAACTAATCAAAGGGCCCTTTTTCTAAGAATATATTGAATTACACAATAGATGTGTAGCGCAACACGCGTTCTGCACGGAAACGTGAGACAACTTAAGAGCGCGTGACGAGCTACCTAGTGTGACTTTAAAGATTACACAAAATCAAAACAATACATAGAAACTCGTGCTATAGGGGCAATTACAATTCCCGTTATTTGAGACGAGGTAAATCGCATTGTATTCCGGAGAAACTCCAGCTGAGGTAAAGATATTTCATACCGAGGCCGGCCAACTCCTCGACTTCCATGACAAAGTGTTGGCAATCCTCTGATAGGGCAAATAGACGTGCACGATGCAGTTATAATTGCCATCAACTCCCATCTACTTATTAAGGTCCGTAGCTGTATTACCAGGCTTTCAAGAACCGGGATTCTCGCCGTATTTCCTGCCTCACCTCGATCCAAGGAATCGAGCAATCCCCGAACTGAATCGATCGTAACCTGGAGTCGTACAATTAAGTTTTCTGCCATGTTTCGGTCAGCATTTGGGAAGTAACGTTCACAGTCTCTCAAGAGACAATCCACAGATTCCAACAAATTCGTTGTTGGGGAGCCAACAACCACCACTACTATGAGGGCAATGAATAAGAACCAAACCTTGCCCGAAATTAACGCGGCCATTACGGCCCAGCTTGATTCAGTCTGAAGTTACTTTTCACCTCCATGGTACATGAAGTAGGTTTATTGCCGGCGGTATAATTCGATGCCTCTTATACGACGACCTGCTATGACCCCATATACACATACTTGTTTGTAACACATATATATGGGCTCGTGTTGTGCGCAAATACATGCGTGTTTGTTCAACGTATGTTTGCGTGGAACGGATGTATGAGAAGAAAATGGACACATACATGGGAAAAAAACCCACATAGCAGGAACGATTGCAAGTATACGTGGCAAAAAAAACACACGTTTGAAACCCGTTGAGAAACCACGGAAGATATCCTCCCTTGAATCCTGGTTGAGCGCTTTCCATGTGTTTGTCGGCGTTTACACCATGAAATATCCCTCGGAATCACCTGCTCTGATGAAGTATGGTTCAATTATTCGAGATCTGGCAGCCAGGGGTCAAAATTGGCCCTTTTATGAGGAGAATTTTCGCTTTATGCGTCAATCTCACGTTTCTTCACTCCCTTGGGACACGATTCATAGCGAGCTGTGGCTGCGGTGACATACTAATTTTTCTACCGTGAAATCCTCCGGGGCTACACTGGCTTCACGCCCGAGGGTTGATCGCGCAATTCCTTACGGGTTTTGTTTCAAATTCCATCGGGGTTTAGCTTGCTCTAGCTGTAATTTTAAGCATACTTGCTATAAGTGCAGCGGTGACCACGTCGGTCCTAGCTGTAATTTTCGTGCCCCAGCGAGTAATCCAAACAAACAGCCCCTGTCTGCCAAATCAAAGTTTGCCAACTCCAGTTCGAGCACATCGATTAATATTTCTTCTTGACGGGTATATCCCTTCAACTGTTCAATTTTTGCAGCGTGGTTTTACTGAGGGTTTTTCTATTCATTTCGAGGGGGATCTACCTACTGTTGATTCTAAGAATTTAGTTTCGGCTTTCCAGCAGCCCAGTGTTGTTGAGGCCAAGCTTAAAAAAGAAATCGGGGCTGGTCGAATAGTCGGTCCTTTTGAAACCCCTCCATTATCTTGTTTTCGTGTTTCCCCCCCTCGGAGTCGTTCCCAAGAAAACATCGGGTGAGTTTAGATTAATCCATCATTTACCATATCCTAGGGGTTGTCGGTTAATGATGGTATCGCTCATGAATACAGTTCTGTTTCATATGCCAATATTCATGATGCGATTGCTTTCATCAAGCAAGCTGGCCCCGGTTGTTTTCTTGCTAAAACGGACATCCAGAGTGCATTTCGCATAATACCGATCAACCCTAAAGAGTATCACTTACTTGGGATGAAATGGAATGGGCTTTGTTTTTACGATCGTTGTATGCCCATGGGTTGTTCTAGTTCATGCCGCACTTTTGAAACCTTCAGCACTGCAGTTGAGTGGATTGCCCGTCACAAGCTGAACTTAAATTTTATTCTGCATCTTTTGGATGATTTTCTCATCATCGCGCCTTCTTACGAGGCCTGCTCCAAGTCTCTTCATTTATTTCTTCAACTGTGTTCTTATTTGGGCATCCCCATGGCACCAGACAAAACAGTGGGTCCATCGACCACTCTGTCTTTTGCGGGTATTGAACTTGATTCTCTCTCCATGGAGGCTAGATTGCCCCAAGACAAAATTCACAAATGTACAACGTTAATTTCTCAGTTTTTGCGGCGCAAAAAGGTTACCTTAAAAGAACTTCAATCTCTCCTTGGTTTGCTTAACTTCGCTTGTGCAGTAGTTACACCCGGTCGCGCGTTTCTAAGGCGTCTGATCGATTTGACGATTAGCATACGTTCCGCTCATCACCTTATTCGACTGACAAGTGAAGCGAAAGCGGACCTCCGTCTTTGGCTTTCTTTCTTGTCTCAATTTAATGGCAAATCTCTCTTTTTGCAAGACAAATGGCTTAACTCACACAACTTAAACTTATTTACTGATGCGTCTGGTGCTTTGGGTTTCGGTGCTATTTTTGGCAATCATTGGTGCTATGGGAGATGGCCAAATGAGTGGGCTTACTTAAATATTGCGATTCTAGAATTTTATCCTATTTTTTTAAGTCTGTTCCTGTGGGGTCATGAGATGAGGAATCGATGTATCTTATTTTTTACCGATAATGAGGCTCTTGTCCACGTCATAAATAAGCAGTCTTGCCGAGATAAGAGATTAATGGTTTTCGTCCGTCAACTCGTTTTGATTTGCTTGCGCAATAACATTTTGTTCAAAGCGAAGCACGTACCCGGTTCACGCAATAGCTTAGCGGACGCCTTATCTCGCTTAAAGGTTCAGTCTTTCCAACGCCTGGCGCCATCCTCTATGGACCGATTGCCGACGGACATTCCTCTGCCTTTCCAGCCGCAGAACTGGCCGCCATAGTCACGCAGTTACTTAAGTCAAGCCTTCAATCTACCTCTTTGCCCATTTACAAGCGGGCTTGGAAGTTATTTTACGATTTTTTCCACACAACGTTTCCGGGGCCCCCGTCATCCTTCCTATTTCAGCGCCCCATTTAGCGCTTTTTATTGCCTATTTATTCGATCGTCATTATGCTGCCTCCACCGCCAATACCTATATTTCCGCGCTCAGCTATTCGCATAAGTTATTTGGCCTTCCTGATCCTACGAAAGTTTTCTTTATTGTTCAAATGCTCAAGGGTTATGGTAAGCTTGCCTCAAGTGTCGACGGTCGATTACCTATTACGCTCCCTATTCTCCACAAAATTTTGGCTTTGGCATCGGATCTCTCTTTGAGCTCTTACGAGCAGTGCTTATTTCGGGCAATGTGCTCTTGTGCTTTCTATGCATTCCTGCGTGTCTGCGAAATGACGGTAACCCCTAACAACAATTCTCTTTTGTCTATCAACTAGGTATACCTATCGATAGAGTGCCAACGAGACTGAGACACTCAAATCATCTACATGTATCCATTCACTGTGATTATTTACAGCTACCGTGAAATGATGACCGACACAACGTACCATGCCTTTGAGTTCACAACTTTCACCTACAGTACCGGTTAAAAGTAAGTTGATCCTCGTTCCTCGATTCCTGCGAGTTTCGAGCATCGAGGATCGAGGCTCAGCTATCGAGAATCGAGTCGAGGATCGCGTCTCGCAAGATCAGAGATAATGAGCTTGTCGCTTGACTGATCACTCGATAGACCTTTCGTGCAAATCGGGATCACATCTTGAAAAGCAACTTGGAGCAATTACAAAATACTCGTCCACATCGTTTACATATTCCTTCAGCTACTCGAAGGAAGGCAAACGACGCAAGAGTAGTCTTTCAGTACGCGATATGTTTCTAAAAATGCAAACCTCTTACAACTGACAGATGGGCCGCGATTCGCAGAAATCAACGCTTGAGAAAGAACATCGGCCAAGGACTGACCACACCACTACAATATCTCGCAATAAGTAACAAATGTTCGATGAAGAAAACTTGGCCAACCTCTAAAGTTTATCTGAGTGTTGCATGTTTTTGTCAGACACTCATAATTTCAACATGAAATTCGATACGCGCAGGTGTCAATACATGTGGCCGGTACCGATTAATGTTCACTCTTAATGGTGCTCGTTCGTAACCTTATTTCGTTGAAACAGGGTTTTCTTCGACCGTTCTTAGGAATAAATTGAACAATGTAACTGCTCCAAACTAGAGACACAAATGTGTGTAATTCGTTATGGTATGCAAATTTTTCTCACGCGCGTTGTCTGTCAAGTCTATTTATAATTCAATGTTTTCTTTGTGCTATTTTTGGCCGAAGAGTGAAGATCATCTCGTCGACGTTTCTATCCAAATTATACACGTATTTCACTTCGGATGTTTCCTCGGAGTTTTTCTAGTGTTCCCATCGAACGTTTGTCAATTTATTTATTTATTTCAAAGGCCAGGAGCGATTTTCGATAAGCTACCATGTGTTGTTTCGGTAGCAGGTCGTTTCGCTAACGAGTCGTTTCGCTAATGTCCAGTTCGCTAACGTACTGAGACGATTCGCTAACGTGTTCAGTCGATTCGCTAACGTCTAGTTCGCTAATGTCCAAGGTCGTTTCGCTAAAGTTTCCATATAACATTCCAAATTTATGTTGAAACGTGACTAAAACTTACTTACCGTCATGCCGCCATTGACAGTATGTACAGCGTAATAGCGTGATTGCTGATTGGTGATTAACCCCCACCCTCGGGGAAATGGAACAGTGGTTGACCACTTAATAGGGGTTCGTTCTGAAACTTACGTAAAACGTCCATGTAATCAAATACAAGCATGCTTAAAGGCTTTTAACATCTGCTGGACATAATGAAGCGTTTAAAAATCGCACAAAACCAATTTTATGAAAATCCTGAGATAAGGTCTCAACATGAATCAGTTACATTGAGAAGTTAGCGAACAATGCACCACTGAGACGTCTATTAGACACGCTTTTTTCCGCGTTGTTACACGCTCAAAACATTCAAGTTTGTCTGGACAAACGTTCGCGTGAACATGTCAAGTTTTGACAGCTCCGCCTCAATTGAGGTAGAGCCTGATCAAAAACAAAGCCAAACCACGCGTATTTAATTTTGGGTGGCCGCTTAATAGGGGTCAAAAACAATAGAAAACCTTCATCAGGACGACCAAAAGGTGGCCGCCGTCGCTTAATAGGGGTGATATTAATAGTATTTAACTGAAAATAATTTCGGGACTTTAATAACTAGCCGCTTTATAGGGGTTCGACTGTAGAGCTTTTACGCTATTTGGATTGCAAGTTGTTTTACAATGAGCTGAAGCGGTGCCTTATTTAAAAGAGACTTAACAGAGGTGACCGCTTAATAGAGGTTACATAGCAGATCTGGTGTTAGCCGTACCACGCGTCCTTCTTGTAGAACTAAGCGCACGCATTAGTTCGCCAGTGTTCAGTGTTTGCCTGGAATGTCATTTACTTTATCGTTCTCACTTCGCTTTGATAGACAGGGAGATTAGTGAAAGAGCATTGATGTAAAAGGAAAATTAATTTTTAAAGCTTAACCAGCGCATGATGCACGTGACTGTTATTTAAACCAGCAATCGCTCACGTGTATAATGATTTCATTCAAACAATTGAGTCAATGGAAACAATGGAGTCAGTATTAATTAAAATGTGTGAGACTTATTTCGTTGTTTGATGATATAAATGGTAACAAAAGATAGTAAACAACATTAATATTAACCAATCAAACAGCTGCGATCTCGATCCATCGGCTAAAAAACCCCACTATATAAGGACAACCATATCATTCCCTTATCACCCGTTCATAAGAACAATTCGATCAACAACGATAACATGGAAGAATTTTACTGCATCGCTTGCTCAGAGGTTGTCACCACGCGCCAAGAGGCATTACTCTGTGGAGGATGCGATAGGTGGCAACACCGACGTTGCAACACAGGCATCACGAGGGACGCATACAGGACAGCCGTAAGAGATGGTGTGGAGATTAATTGGTTATGTCTGTACTGCAAAGATGAGACTCCAGTTCCGATTGCTGAGAGCACGATGGTCGACATGGGTATGTTTTTACGTTTAATATTGCGGGGCTCAAAGATGTAAGGTATTAGTAAGCAGAAAACGGCCTTAAATGTATAGCATAATTTAGCAACAGAACGGGAACGTCAAGCTAATTGTAAGCTTAAAACCCCTTTTAAGTTTTTTTTTTCGCTTCCTGGCGCACACACGAAATTGCCCTAACTTTTTTTTCGCTAGTTATTTTTGTCATGTAGACGAACGTAAGTTATGTTTGTACGAAAAAGTTCCTGGCGCACAAAAGCAATTCCTTGATATTTTTCTTCGCAATGTTTTTTTCTTCATGTAGACGGCGCAAGTTATGTTTGAATGAAAAAAATCCTGGCGCACACATGCCAAGCTTTTTAATTTTTGGCTCAAAGGGGTTTTCAGCTTACAATTAGCTTGCGCGCTAGTAAGCCAATCTTTTTTGCTCATTGTTTTTTCATGTAGACGGCACACACACGCAATTGCTTAACCTTTTTTATACGATGTTTGTGTTGCGAGTGCGTCATCACACCTTTTTAATGCTGAATTGCAGTAGCTTGCGGTCATTGTTTGTGGAGGAGGAGCGTAGCATATATTTGCATACTGGCGGGAAATTTCAAACCGGTCCATCCTTTTCTTATGCAAGTGACAGGGGAGAGATAATCCTGAAAAAAGCTGAAGTTTTTTTGCTAAAATTGTTTTTGATGTGGAATGCAATTGCTTGAGCCTTTTTTTTTTTTGCTAATTCTTCTTTCATGGGCAATGCATCAGTGAAGTCATGTTTGTGTGCAAATTAGAAAACAGTAGTATTAACAATTCACCAATGTCTGTTTCAGAAACGAGTGACGTTAGCATGGAGATTCCGTACGTGTTGCCAACCGACCTTGGTGATGCATCCCCGATAGGTGAGCCGTCGATCGGGGAACCAGTTCCCGGTCATGTTACCGTCGATCAAGAGGTGATGCCAACCGACCTTGATGATGCATCCCCGATAGGTGAGCAGTCGATCGGGGAACCAGTTCCCGGTCATGTTACCGTCGATCAAGAGGCCGCCGAAATAACGTTTCAGCTCGTGGAACAGGGGACGAAGCGAGGGAAGGCAAGACTCGTAGACAGCCTTGGTTACACTTACAACTTGCACCACCGGAAGTCTTATGCGACCTATTGGCAGTGCACAGTCCGCCCCAGAGAAAATCCTTGTCGAGCGTCTGTTACGGAAAGGGATGGGACCTTTCAGCCAGGGAAGAACAATCACAACCACCCAGCAGAGGTCGGGATCGCTGCAGCCGCAAAGATTATAACAAAAGTGAAGGCAAAGGCTGTGCAGGAAAAGTTTAGATCAGCGGCAGCTATAGTAGACGAGGTAAGTGTACTGATTCCTAGTTACGCGGCTATTTTTGCATTTTCTCTGCAAATTATCTGACCTTATTAAAGCGCCTACCAAGTGAAATTCGTTCCTCAATAATTTTAAAGTTTACTCCTAAAAAGTCAAGATTCCAAATTTTGAGGTAGTCTTGATTGAAATTGCCGATTTTTTTTCTAAAGAAACTGTGGTGCTGCATCGGTGGGGGATAAACCAAATTTTCGTCTTTCAAAGGCACCTTCAAACCGAAAAATAACAAAACCAAAAAGCAAAATTAGTTTCAATTTGTAACAGGCAAGTCTGTTCTTATGTATTTCCCCATTTTCTATTTAGGTGCTCTTGGATGAATTGACCGAGGCTCCGTGTCCAGCCCTCCCTAAGCCAGCGCATATCGCGAGAGCGGCTAACCGTCTTCGGCAGAAACTTAGGCCCAAGGACCCCAGGGATATCGACTTCGAGCTAGAAGAGGACTGCCTACCTCCAGGGTGCTTCCAAGCTGATGTCAAAGTTAAAGAGCGAAGACACTTAATATTTGCGAAGCAGGAACAGCTCGACATCCTCGCTCGTGCCAAGTGCTGGTACGCAGATGGTACCTTCAAATTAGTACGCCACCCATTCAAGCAGCTTGTGACCATAAATGCCTTTGTGAGATCCGGGGAATCTGCGAAACAAGTTCCATTAGTATTCATCCTAATGTCTAACAAGAAGGGAAAAGACTACAAAAAGGTATGCACAATTAAGTTTATAATGAAAGTAGATTAATATGCCTTCAACGAATGATCATGATAAACATTTACTCCTGAAGTTGATCTTGCAAAGAAGTGCAAATTTGGCCAAGGTTTGCGAATCAGCGTTTGATTGAAAAAGCACTAGGTAACGTTTGAGACCTCTCGTTGCAATATTTTCTCTTATCCTCTTATATTGTCCCCAGGTATTTCAGACTCTACTTCAGCTGCTGCCCAGCGAACCCACCGTGGAGCAGGTCACCTTAGATTTTGAGAAGGCTTTGTGGTCGGCGATGAGAAGCGTACTACCTGCTGTACAAATAAAGGGCTGTGCGTTTCACTGGACCCAGGCGTTGTGGAGAAAGGTCAGTCATGGTCATCCTAATTCCGATTTAGAGTAGTAACAGAATTATTATGATAAGGTTACTTATGATAAGATACCATGTGTATAAAAGCTTATAGTGATTAAATAACGCTGAGATAACATCTAAGATTTTTTTGTGGCAAACGATACGTTTTTTTTTTTTTTTTTTTTCATTTTTCATTTCGATGATGTTACTTACTGGGTATGTATCTTTTGTCAAAGGTTCAAGAGCTGGGACTCCAAGCAGCTTACACAAGTGACGATGGTGTCTACCGTTACATCAGGAAACTGATGGCCCTGCCGTTCCTGCCCCACCATGAAATCGGCCCAATGTTCCAGCTCCTCCGTCGTCAGGCACAGACCCAGCCTCTCAAAGACCTGGTCAGTTATATCGACCATCAGTGGATCGAGAGCACAGTGTTCCCGCCCAAAGACTGGAGTGTTTACCGTCAGCCTGTGCGCACAAACAACGATATCGAGGGCTGGCACAATGCCCTAAACCGACGAGCTGGTGGACAGAGTGGTTTGCCACTTTATTTGCTCATTGAGCTGTTAGAGAAAGAGGCCAGGCTCACAACCATCGCAATCAGGCTAGTTTCCGATAGAAAACTTTCTAGAGTGCAACGCCAGTGTTATCGAAACATTCAAAGGAAGCTGTTTGAATCCTGGGAGAAGTATGACAGTCGCGAGATATCTGCTGCAAACTTACTGAAATCCTGTTCACATCTTAATGGCCCAGTGCGTGCACATTGAATTTTAAATAACTGCAAAATCCTTTTCATTTCTAGGTCCAGTAAGTGTGTAACAAGCTTTGTAAGTAAATTGACGAAAATTAAGAAATTTTGTAATTATAGTTAGGAAAACAAATGCAAAGTCCTTTAAATTTCTACCGTAGGTCCAATAAGTGTGTAACAAGTTTGTAAATAAACTTAGGAAACCAACTAAATGTTGTAAATTAAGAAATTTTGTAATTATATGTAGGAAAACAAATGCAAAGTCCTTTTAACTTCTACCGTAGGTCCAGTAAGTGTGTAACAAGTTTGTAAATAAATTTAGGACATTAAGAGATTTTGTAATTATATTTAGGAAAAACAAATAAAATGTTGTTAATTAAAAAATTGGAAGTTACGCTGTACTGCGGGACTGGGTACGAGTGATAAACAAAATGGTGGCTCAAGGGGAGAACTTCGCATTTAGAAGATGGATAGAATTTGATTAATGTCAACCAGTAAGCGTTAGCGAACTTATCCAACATTCTTAGCGAAACGACTTTTTAAACCGTTAGCGAAACAACTTGACAACGTTAGCGAATCGACTGAACACGTTAGCGAATCATCTCAGTACGTTAGCGAACTGGACATTAGCGAAACGACTCGTTAGCGAAACGACCGACATTCGTTGTTTCAGTCCTCGTGGTTGTTACGTTTATAATGAGCGGCTTTGGAAACTTGTTCGATCAACTGAGAATTGCTCAGGCCTTGAAGAGGAGTGCATGGAGCTGTGCCGTTAGGACCAGGATTTGATATAATGTCGCCGCAAGACAGTAAAAATAACGATGAGCAAAATTCAGCTAGCAGGACAGTTTTACAAAGAAGATGGTAATTTGAAGCCGCTTTGAGGTCGAAGTAGAGAGGGAGCCAATGCTTGTCGATCGTCTCGGTATGGCCGGCTGTAATTCCTTAATAGTTGAGGTTATCTGGTCATTGGCGATGTAGAAACTGCAAGCATGATCGTCCGAGATGTTAAGCCTAATTTCGTCTGTATTGTGAGTTAAATGAGGCTTGATGAAGATGTAGAATAATAGAAAAAGTACGACGCTTCTCAGAACATGACCGAACGCCATTACATATAGTAATATGTCCGTAACAGTTCCATAAAGCCCAATAAATTTCACTCCATCTACATGTTCTTCGGCGATCAAAAGACTCGTGAAGAATGAAAAATTTGGCTTAAAGTTTGCTTCTTCGGCTTTCCTGATATGCTTGTGACTGACTTCGAGCCAACGCTACCCTGGTAGCTCTGTTCTGGAGGGTCTGGAATCTGTTACACATCCCTTCCCAGGGGCTTAGCTGCCTGTAAGCACGTACGCACGTGCGCACCTAAAAATAGCGAAATTAAAAATAATGAAATAAAATCAAAAGAAAAAAAGTGAATAAAAACGAAAAAAACTCTTCTTGTTTATTTGAAGTGTTCGTTATAAAATAACAGAGGGTGTTTTTCCACACAAAATGTCGGTTTCGAGAGAGAAGCGACGTGACTCATAGGTGGACCGAATGGTCCAAACAAGGAAAGAAAAATACGATCAGGAAAGCAATGGGATGGTAAAGAGTGAACGCTTTGTGGGCCAGCACCTCGTTTTATAGCCTTGAGTCGGCTTGTCTTCGATCTTCAAGGCTTTCCGTGGCCAAAAACTTAATTACAGATTATCACTTTGCCATCGAACTAAAAGAACGACAGAGCAGGATTAAGAAATTGAAGCAAAGCTTTAGTAGCATGAAGAGGCTTTAGACGTCACTTCGGAGCGATACGTCAGTTGCAAGGTCGTCTTTGCTATCCGTGATATATTTTAATAAACATAAGGAAATCTACTTTACTGCGGTTATCTTTGAGTTTGTTGGAAAGAAAGACAGAAGTTTAGCTCTGTGATTTTAACAGAAAACCAGTTATAACTTCTGTGAAAGTTATGGGCAGTTATATTTTACATAGACTCAGGATTTCAGTGTATAGTTCATGGACAAACATGTACTTATTGATTATTTTTTATAGATTTCAATGAAGTACTAACCTAAATGAAACTCAACTAGGACACCGTTACGTCGATGTAGCTACTTTTACAAGGAAAACAATGCTGGTAAAAAAACAAAAACAAAATAAAGCAAAAAACAAAAAACATCGGTGAAAAGAAGAAAGTGAGTTCGCTGTAACATGTTAGCTCAATTAATGATAAGCGACCGAAGCACTTCAATAAACTCTAAAAAGCAAAAAAGAATTTCGCGACTTAGGTGATACTTCATATCAAGTCAGAACGCTTACGTTTGCATCATAACCTCAGCATGCTGATGGTAAAAGAAAATTTAGTGAAGGCACGTGAAAAAGATTGGAGACTTGACGGGGGGGGGGGGGTTGGGGGGCTGGGTAGGAGGGAGATTTGCAAAATTGTGCGTACCTGTGGAAAAATCCTGGCTACGATACTGCTTCCTCACAACTCCCCCATACTATACTACAATAATCGAAATATGGTAGAACAAGGGAGTTGTACATTGTAATCAGTGTATGATTAGGTACGAGATGCCTTACCCGTCTCAAGACTCCGATCCCACCGGAAATTTTCTTAGCAATTTTGTCCACATGAGCACTCCAAGTTTATGATTAATCTACTTAATTCAACACCAAGATATAGGGGCATGCAATCGACATGAATATTAAATTGGTGCTCTAAGTGTTTTATCCTGTATTGAGTGGCTACGATCATATATTTTGTCTTTATCACATTTAGTCTAAGATTATTTCCTATTAGCCTTGTATGTATTTCATGTAGATCATGATTCATTAGTTGGTCAAGGATGCACACATCAGAATGTGCAACAGTTAAAGTATCATCTGCATGCATCCGCACTTTAGAGTAGAGGTTTTCTGATGGAAGATCATTTAATATGTAAACAATAAATAGTAGCGGTCCAAGAGTAGAACCCAGCGGTATTCCGCATTTAATTGTACAGCTATCTGACAGCTCACCATGAGCAAAAGTTTATTGTGGGTGCTCTATTTGTAAGGTATGAAGCAAACCAGTTTAGGCTTATTTGGCATATACCATATAGTTTCAATTTGTCCAACAAAAGTCTGTGATCCATGGTGTCGAAAGCCTTTTTAAGATCTAAGAACAGGACACCATTTAATAGGCCTTATCCTTATCAAGAAACCAGTCTTTAGTAACGTCTAATTAAGTGGTCAAAATGGAATGTAGAGGTCTGAAGCTCGATTGTGGGTCAGAGAGTAGTTCAGTCAGATAACCGTATAAAGTTAATTAAAAATGATTCTATCAGCTTAGTAACGGCTGGTAATACAGAAATTGGTCTGTAATTATCAGGAATGCATTTATTGTCATCTTTGTATATCGGTATCACTTTTGCTAATTTTCAATCCCTTGGGAAAATCCCTGTTCTAATAGAAAGGTTGAATAGGTTGGTAAGGGATGGAGCTATTATTGTATAGGTCTCCTTTAACAGCCTTGCAGAAACGCCACCTAGACCGCAAGCTTTATTTTTAGGCAGCGCTCTTAACAAGTTAAGAACCTCACTGACAGACGTTTCCTCAATACCGAAGGAGTGCTAAATAGGGGAAATATGATCTGATTGTTTTTTTTAATTAATGCATTTTATTTAATTACATATTAACTGAGATCCTTATATAACTTACATAAATATTTACATGATACTTACATCACGACATATTACAACTTACATCATATTACAACTTACATCATGAAACTAGCATACCATACCTACATACTACATGTTACTTACTTACATTACTTACAGGAGGCTTACATACTATTGGAAAAATAAAATAAATTAAATAAATAAATAAATAAATAATAAAGTTTACATAATGCTAACATATACGCATGATTGTTTGACTGATTGTTTGACTGATTGTTGCCTTGATGAGGATGGCAGCTGAGAAGCTAGTTTCGTCCCAACTTCAGTAAAATGGGAATTTAAAATATAACCCTATTTCGTCACGGGTACTATAATTTGTGTTGTTATATGTCATCAATAGATGCTGTACTCAGATTATTACCCAGTAAATTATTAATCCCTTTCCATGTCTGGTTTATGTTCTTTGAGTTTCCTCTGAAGTAATTACTATATTATTATTCTTTGGCAGATTTAATTTTGTAGTTAACTTTATATCTGATAGTTTTGTAATCCGGCCAGTTTTCATCGGTTTTGAAACAAGAGGAAATGAGGGACAGACGGAAAGCAGGGGCGTTGACTGGGATATGTGAATTTTTAGGTGCCCTTCAAAACGGAAGTCGGTTTCCCTGAACGTCCGCAGCTATCGAGTACGACGTCATTAGAAGTCATGGGAGCGTGCCAATATGACATTGTGTAATTGCGGCTGTTGAATATTCAGTATGGCTTTCTCAAGTGGAATTTTCAGGCGTCTTGATTTCGGAATTATATTGCAAATATCCGCCACGAAAGCGTACCAAATGCAATTTCCCAAGAAACTGCCGAAAATGTTTCAGGTAATTCCATACCGCCAAGCAAAGAGTGAAAGCGTGAGCTTTGTGATGATCAGCCGTCGAGCGAAAACGTGGCCTTAAAAAATGACACCTCCGCTTGTTTTTACCCTGTTGGAAAAGCAGCGAGAAGAAGTCCTCGAATCGTGGGTTAACGCTTTGAAAAACTTGACATGCTTGTCAAGAAACGCAAGCTTGAATAAGTGCTCGATGCGATTCGTAAATTTCATGTTTTGCAACGTACTGTTGACTCAGGCGTTTCTGTGCCACGCATCAGTCAAATTTCAACCTGGACATCGAGGGTCGAGGGTTAAATGTCGAGGGCCAAAAGTAGAATGTTGAGGGTATTTTTCATTTTCTTTGTTTGTATCTTGTGGTCTTAAGATTTCCCGCCTTTCTCAAATTGATAGAAATGCTCGGATGTGAGCTGGCACGTTTCCCTCTCTTTCATAGATTTTCTTATTACTGGACAAATGGTGGAAGTTGAGGTTCTACTAGTTACTAGCTCTCTCTATTAATTAATTAATTGATTGATTGATTAATTAATTAATTAATTAATTAATGTATCTGTCCTATTTATCTGCCTTAATTGTGATTACCTATGTATATTCTGTAAATAACCGCCCTTCACTATAGTAACTGCACTGTGGTAGTGGCCAACTCAAAAGCTCTGCTCCTTTGTCCACTACGCACTATTCCAAGTTAATGCCTAATGTACAGGTAAGCTAGCTTTGTTTCTCTTTTTTACTTTTTTTTTGTACACTAATATTATGTTTGAACGAGTGTCAATACTACTGTATTAGACATGCGCAGAAGTAAGGAACGTGTGATGAGCCCAAAGAGCGTCTAAGAGGCTAAGCAGGGGCGTAACCAGGATTTTTCCACAAGTATATGCACAATTTTCCAAATCTCCCTCTCCCCCCCCCCCTCCCCCACCTTACAACTTTCATATCTTTTTCACGTGCCCTCACTAAATTTTCTTTTACCCGATCAGCATGCCGCGGTTATGTTGTAAGCGTAAGCGTTCTTACTTGCCTATGAAATATAACCTTAGTCGTTAAATTCTGTGTTGCTTTTTGGAGTTTATTGAAGCGCTTCGCTCGCTTATCATTAATTGAACTAATAAGTAAGTGGTATCTCAGACTTTTATTCACAAATAGGTGATTTTTTTTCCGTTGTATGCCAAATTGTTTTTAGCTCGGCATTGGCTTCCTTGTAAAAGCACCTAGAGAGCCGTAATTGAACCCTAGTTAAGTTTCATTTAGGTCAGCGTTTCATAAGAATCTACAACTGAAAAACAATCAACATCTCCATGAACAATAGACCGAAATCCTGAGGCTATGTAAAATATAGCTGTCTATATCTTTCGGCCGGATCTAGTATTTATATGACGGGGGTTCGAATATACGATCGCTGAAGGCGGTAGCTTCTAGGGGTGTCCAGAGGCATGCTTCCCCGGGAAATTTTGAAATTTTAGTCCTCGGAAATGCGATTTCCAGCTTTCTAAGGCGCAAATCAAAGTGATTTGATAGCTTTAAATTTCAGTCAACTCTTGCGTTAAAACGATAAAACGATCGACATTTATCGATGAGTATTCGAATTGATATTTTTTGTTTACAAATATATATTCAGTTGCGTTGATTTGACATAAGCAATTGAGTTCAGGCCGAACAGTATATAAACCGATCGGCATAGCTTTCGTCAGAAAGTTCTGAGTTAGCAGTATTTACAAGCTGTGAGGCGGAGGCCGTGTTTAATCGAGTGTGACAAAGGTCGCGTGTACATTTGGCGGAGGCCGTGTTTAATCGAGTGTGACAAAGGTCGCGTGTACATTTGGCGGAGGCCGTGTGACGGAGGTCGAAGTGTAATTTACAAGCTTAGCGTGCGGCTTGTGGAGTTTTTTGTGCGGTATTCACTACGTTCATTTGGAATAAATCTTCTTGTTGCTGTTTCGACAACCCTGCGTTCTGCTTGGACTGCAAACACATTCCTCTAACCACATTGAACTCGTAACACCTTATTTAGATTTTGTCACCACAGTTCTGTGGTAACTGCATGTTTTTAGACGTTAACGCCTCAGTTTTAGGGGATATGACCGAATCCCCCCAACCACCCCTAGATCCCCACAAGGCTTTTCTAAGAAATGTAAACAAACAAACAAAAAATAGTCATATTGAAGTTAAAAACGTTCTCTGGTTAAAAAGATAAAAACATAAGCTTTCGGCTATAGGTTGATAGCCGAAAGCTTATGTTTTTATCTTTTTAACCAGAGAACGTTTTTAACTTCAATATGTCTTATCCTGATTACAGCTCTATTTTAAAAAAATAGTCAATGCGTACATGTCTCCATCTCCAAGAACAAGTCTTGAGGCTATGTAAAATATAACTGCCCATATAACTTTATATAACTGAGACTTATCTTCTGTCTTTCTTTCGTTTTCCCATAAACTCAGAAATGACCTCATTAAATTCGATTTCCTATGTTTATGAAGATGTATCACGGATAACGAGGACAACCTCACATCTGACATAAGCTCCGTATTGAGCCTCTTCACGCTACTAAACAGTTTGCTCCAGTCTCTTCTTTCTGTTGTGTCATTTTGTCGGTGTCTATGGCAAAGTAATAATCTGGAATTGTTTTTTTGGCCATGGGAAACCTAGCAGAACGAATTAAAAAGACAGGCCGATCCAGTGAAACTGTAACGATTAAAAAACACGCCGTTTTTAAAACCATTCAACTTAATTCGAAAAAGCAACTTCTAAAACTCTTTTGATCTTGGCATCCCCTTACGCAGACAACACCAAGCTGTATAGAAGTATCTTATTATATCCAGATGCGGATATATTGCAGTAAGCACTAACAAACCTAGATCCCGGAGTCTTCACAATAATATTAATTTCAACGCATCAAAGTGCAAGGTCTTAACAGTGACACGGAAGAAAAAACCAGTGCGCCATGACTATCACCACCTTGGCCACGCTGTCCTACAATGCGTGAACGAGGAGAAAGATCTCGGTGTCATGATAACAAGCAAATTAACGTGGGAATCTCATGGTTACTGCTAAAGCGAATAAGCTGCTCGGTCTTCTCCGCCGCACCTGCCCTATGCTGACCGACGTCAAGGTTAGAAGATCATTGTACCTGGCACTAGTGAAGCCCAAATGAGGTATGCAACTGAAGTGTGGTCTCCCAGCCACTCAACCTCAATGCGGAAAGCTGAAAGGGTTCAGAGTAGAGCTACACGATGGATTCTACAAATGAAGCAAGGTGAACTGTTTTACAAAGAGAGACTGATCCATCTGGATATCTGCTACCGCTTACCTATGACCGCGAGGTCAACCATTTAGTATTTCTTTATAAGGCCTTACATGACTATATTGACATCGATATTAGTTTTATTAAGAGCGTTAGTCACGGCCATACTCGACGTTCTCAATCAAGTGATATAAAGTATTTGGAAACGCCTCTCTGTAAATCAGCTACCTATCAGTCCTCCTTTTTTAATCACAGTATTAAATTATGCAACCTAATATGTAAACTAATTCAGCCCAGTGACTTTCTAAACATAATGATTTTTAAGAATAGTATAACTAACTTCTACAAAGATGAATTAGCAAATGTCTTTGACCCCGACAAACCATGTTCATGAGTTCTTGCACGCAATTGTGGGTGCCATTGACAACAATAGTTTAATAAGCATTTCATTTACTAATTTATTTGGGAGGTGCCTTGCATAGGACTCCAGGTTCCGTTTGCACCTTTCCTTTTGGTCGTTTAGTTTCTTTTTTCTTTTTTCTCTCGTTACTGTAATTATTTATTTAGAGAGACTTAGACCAATAAAGTTAAAAAAACGAAACAAAACAAATCTTCTATGCTTGAACAACAATTTTTTAATTGCTCTAGCCCACCACCAGCCAATATTTTGTGTTTGTTTTTTATAAAACGTTTATTGAACTTGGAACTGAGCGCTCTTTAATCAGTGCTTTAATCAGAGGAGGAACGTACACATGTCGCGATTTTGACAAACTTTTGAAGGGCACTTCGAAATCAAGAAGTAATGGATAAATACGGAAGGATGAATGATGTCAAAGTGTGAAAACGCAAAAGGTTGACAAGCCGCAATCTTCCCTACCGGTGTGAAAGCTTTTTTTGGAACCTTTCGTATTTTGGCTCTAACGAGCAGATGATTTCCCTTTCTTATTTGAAAGAATAGGTGGTTGTTTGAATATCTGGCGAAGTAACGGTTACATGATTAATATTTTCTTTGTTGTTTGGATAAAGGGCTATTGCCCTTCCTGTGAATTTTATTCCTGATAAGAGGGTCTCTATTAGATTACTTGCCTGGGTACCCTTTGTCCTGAAAGCGTTACTTGGCATTTGAAACGTTTTCTTTAAAACAGCCAAGAAGTCCAGTCCCCAGGCGGATTGGATGTTACTTCAAACTCTAAATTCTCTAGTTTCTTTCCCGTATATAAAATCGTAGGTTTAACTGTAGAAAGCTACAAGACAATTTTCCCCTGTGAAATACTCGCTGGAACACGCGCAGGTGAGATAAAAGGCGAGAAAGTGCTGCGGAGAGGAAACGCGAACTAACTTCTGGGAATTTCAGTCAATTCCAGAAAGGCCACAAGATACAAAAGAAAAAAGTTATTTTTTCAATGGAAAACCCTGGTTTGGGTGCCACAAGTTTTCTTTTTCGTTTGAAAGAGGGCATCCTAGCCGTGCGAACGCATGCAACTTTTCTGTTTTAGTTCACTTCAACGCTGGGCAGACCTGCATCTTTCTTTACTTATTCTTTCTTTCTTTTTTTATTTGCTTCTTTGTTTGTTTGTTTACCTATTTATTTATTTATTTATCTATTTATGAAAGACAAGTTTGAATGAACAAAACAAACAATAATTTTCAGCTCGTGTTTTTTTAAATATCCCTGGCGTGACATTTGTGGTTATCTCTTATCGTTTTATCTGTGAACATTTTGACATTTAGCAATTCAGAAATTAATAGACGAGGGTCAAATATCGTCACTCCCCTAATCTCCGATAAGTCCTAGTATAAAGTATGAAGTAGTCTCGAGACGACTTTAATATATAAAAACGGCCAATGCTTGCCATCGGCACCCAAAGCGCCTTATTCATGGGTCTGGAAAACTGAAATAATATTAAACAAAACTGAACCATTATATTTGGTCTTCTTTGCTTCTAATGTCTTTCATCGTTGCTAAGTAAGATAAAAAATTCGCAAGGCTCCTTTAAGAACGCCACTTTATTTACAATAGTTCAGTGGGACGAATATCAACGGAGTCGATATGAAAACTATAACTCCAACTGAACTACGAACAGCAGTGGATGCATCGCGTGTAATGTGTTCCCCTTTAGAGGACACCTCAGAAAGCCAGCATGAACGATACACGGAGTGAAACGTTCCAATCAGTGCCGGATTTGAGGCGTTTATGCCCGGGGGGGGGGGGTGGTACTCACAGAAAAATTGGGTGGGGGTGTGCGGCCCGCTTCCTGAAACCCTTACCCTATTTCAGACCAAAATCTGCGATTTTCCCTACCCTATTTCAGACCTGACCAAAAATTTGATACCCTATTTCAGACCTGTTTCACGTACACAGTTGGCTTAAACATAATTAAAAGACAAAAAGAAGGGCTTTTGTTGATGGTCTTATTGGCTAAAGATGAAGAAGTAGCTTCTTCTAAAAAGCATACCGAATTCTAGACAAGAGTGCACAAACCGTACCCTATTTCAGACCAAAACGGTCAAAATTGATACCCTATTTCAGACCAAAACGACTAAGAGACCATACCCTTTGGGGCCGCACATACCTATATAGCCCATATAAGGCAGTACCCCCCCCCCCTCCAGGCGTTTATGTTCCTTGAAACACAGCTTTGCTGTTTCCTGGTGAGGTTATGGTTTCCACTCGTGTATATTATCCATTGTCACGGTTTCGCTGTATCTGCTTGCGAACATAGTTGTTTTTTTCTTTCTGTGTCGTATTATTCCACATCGACATATGCGTCCTCCTTCTCCGCGTCATGTTCGCCATCATAAAACTACTCTTCCAACCTGCATCAACAGAAAACAGCGGAAACTGATGACGAAAAGGACGATACTATACAAAGGCAGTCTTGCGCTGTTTAAACCGGCGCAGGAAAAGCAGATCTTAGCAACGGCTACTGAACCTTAAAAAGAAAATTGGGGGTAATCACGCCTTTCTCAGGAATAATTTAAAAGCTTCAATCTGGAAAAAATGTCACATATTCTGAATTAATCGAGTTCAAATGTCTTTGACAATGCGCGGTTTTTAGACCTCAATAGTCCTTGTTCATATCTGCTATCCCACAAACTCTTAAATCGCGGAAAAGTGCCTCTGCATTAACTTAAGAGGTACCGTCCTTAACCTGAATGAGCCGCAATCTCGGTCTGTAATCTTTGGCACACCTGGCACTTTTACATTCAGAATGATTCAGCACAAGTTCATCCACAAATGATGTTGAAAAACTCGCTTGTCAAAATACGAGTCCGTTCCAACAATTAACATATTTAAGCCAAAGGGTAAGATAATAAACTGTCCTTAAATCCAACCCCGTCCTTCCCTTACATTCTCCCCCTCCCATCTCCTCCAATGACATTGAGTCATTTTCGTGTCTGCCGTCCGGTTCCCCCCGATCTTCAATCCCCACCCCTCCTACACTCCCCCTCTTACGCCCTCCTGTTACCTTGAGTCATCTTCGTACCTGCCGTCCGGCTCCTCCTGATCCTCCATTGCCTCCAGGCACAAGAAATCCGGGAGCACCTCCTGCATCTGTACACTGGGGACCCTGTCAGGCATTTGACGTTTCTATCACAGTGTGCTTGATGTGATCAATGTACTAGACATGGAAAGACACAAAAGCGGTCACTGATGAAAAATGGCAGGGAACAATCTTATCATAGAACACAACATCTTTAGTGCCAATTTAAAAACTCAGTGCAGCTTTTGCTACAACTGTGGTATGCAATTCCTCTAGCGCGCGCTGCTCGCCTCACGCAAAAAAATCGTATACAACACTCGCCATACAACACAGCCCATACCTACGACTGTCGCATGGTTCTAAAACATGCTTTGAAATCCAACAACAATTTACGTGCCGTCTGCTACAAGTTGTAGGTTGGATTTACACACCACAATTTGTATCGTAGTCTTGTGCGTAAGTTTGTTGCATACCACAAAGTCGTACCGTCTAAACTGTCCTTTATAGAGTAACAATTATTTAAATGCGGACCCAGAGTCTAACCTAGGGCAGGCTCACAAGTTTAGATTCCGTGCTCAGTGTATCTTAATATCAAGTAACCGATTAACCGCCTTGTTTCGCTTACCGGTTTGCATCTTACCGCTTTGACCAGAGGACGTTGAGCAAAAATACATGCTTTTGCGGTAGAAAGGTTTCTTGTTGTTTGTGACTAATTTTCTCATAATCTAATTCAGAGGTTGTTAATGCGACAAAAATGCCACTCATTGATCGAGTCGGAAGCTAGCTTGCCTCACTTTGACCGTCCGATTAACCCGATTAAGTAGAACGATTGACTGTAAAATAGAAGCATGCTTCAAATTGCAAGCACAAATAAGAACAGAGGAACTTCAAACAATTTTCACGGGGACCGTGATATTCTCACCTGTTTACTATTTTGATTCTCAATCCTGGCCGCGATATCTGGAACAAGGAGAAGTCTGGGGCGAAATACTCCAAGTATCTGCCGTGGATATAATACAACATTAGGTTTTAGACAGAGGGTGGTATTTTTCAGCTCGTTTTCGATTTATAATCACTTCAAAGCTAACCGTTCATGCTGCTGCTATGGTAATGCATCATGTGACCAAACCTTTACTATCCTCCCAATCTTCTCAAACAAGATGCAAAAGAAATACATTTAACCCGCGGAATGCAGCTGGGGGGGGGGGGGAGGGGAGGGGAGGGTGTAAAATTAAAAACAAACAAACAAACAGCGACAACATCTAAGCCTGTCTTGTAAAAAAGCAAGCGTTACTTTGCTTCGGTTTCGGGTCGTCTCTTATTAATTGGATCAATATGTTCTACTGTGACATCCAGAGCTGTGTTGTGAATAACGGTTGGTCGGGTGTTTTCTTTGAATTGGGTCGGGGTGTTACGCAGGGCTGCCCACTTTCGCAGAGATTAACTTTTGTGCAGAGATTTTGGCTGCTGCCATCCGTAAAGATGCTGTAATCAAAGGGATATCAGTAGGTAGTATTGAATGTAAGTTCAGTCAGTTTGCAGATGATACTACTTTGATTTTAAATGGTTCTCAAAAATCGCTTCAGCGTTCTCTCCATTTTAGGGCTAAAAGTTAATTGCGACAAGACAGAAGTTCTTTCGATAAGCTCATTAAAGGAATCAAACCAAATTTTGTGCCCCGATAAAAATTTTACTTGGGCAAACGGTAAAGTTAAGGCTTTGGGCGTTTGGTTCTGTGTCGATAAGGTAGGAAGTCTGAAAAAGAATTTCGAGGAGAAGGTTCGAAATGTAGGGAATGTTTTAAACAATTGGCACAATAAAAGGCTAACGTTGATTGGTAAAATTGCAGTTATCAAGGCCTTAGCCGCATCTCAAATGGATTACGTCATGTCGTCAGTGCCTTCAGACCTAAAATCCTTAAAAGTAATTAATGACCTTATTTTTAAGTTCCTTTGGGATAACAACGGTGACAAAATTAAACGAACTGAAATGATAGCAGATTAATGACCAAGATGGGCTGGACATTGTGGAATTTAATACCTTAAGGCTTTGAAAATTACATGGATACTTAAGTATATTTCTGATGATTGCCAATCTAAATGGGAATCCTTTTTCGACTTCTATTTGTCTAATTTTTACTGGTAACTTAGCACGAAAAGATGTCAAAAGCCTCGATGTAAATGGTAACTTCCTCCTGGAACTTATTGAACTGTGGTCAGATTTAAATTACAGAGACTCCTTTGCTTCACAAGCTGATTTTGGTGCCGAATCCATATGGAAAAATTCAATGATTAGAATTGCGGACAAAACTATTTCTTATAAGCACTGGGTTGATGCAGGTGTGCGGAATATTAATGATCTTTTGACATGCGAGTCCAAATTAAAGACTTATAGCTATTTTAGAAATAAATTCTGTCTAGTTGTTTCCTTTCTTGAATATTATGGAGTGACATCGGCCATTAAATGTGCTTTTAAGTCACTACAATTAACGCTGCCAGACGACAAAAAATCAGAAAAGATGCTAGCACAACTATGTTTAACCAAAAATCCGAGCCAACTGGCATACAAGACTTTCATTAATAAGAAATGTACCCGCCCTGAGAAAAGACAAGCGAAATAGATTAGTGACGGTGGATCTGAAGAGGTGGAGAATTTTGATTGGAAGTCAATTTATTTATTACCCAGGAAATGCACGTTAAGCGTGAAACTCAGGAGCTTCCAGTTTAAGTTCCTCCACAGAAAAATTCCTACAAACTCTTTTCTGTTTAAAATCCAAGTTTCAGACACAGATCGTTGTTGCTTTTGCCAAAACGCCCAGGAAACGCTAATCCACCTGTTCTGGGATTGCCCGATAACAAATGCTTTTTGGAATAGTATACGTATATACAGTATTTCTTAATTTCAGTTAATCTGATACAGGCCTCTCACGTTTTAAAATAGACTGAATGTTTAGGTCTCGCGGGAACAAAAGGAGAAATTCTAGTAAATCATTGCCTACTTCTGGCTAGATACAATATTCTTAGTTGCGAGTACAAGGATACCAAACCATCTATATTAGAATATATTTATCAAGTTAAAAGCAATTTAAAAATTGAAAAAACAAATTTCAACTACAACAGGAACTCAGAAACAATTCAAAGAGAAATGGCATAAAATACTCCAGTCACTGCGACAACTTGAACGATATCTCCTTTTCATGCTCCTTGCTTTCTATACATCTAAGTCAAGCAGGTTCCTATATATATTTACATAAAATAATAATAATAATAATAATAATAATAATAATAATAAAAACAGTGCGAATCTTCTTTTTCACTGCTGACCCAATATTGCATATTTGTAAATACTCTATTGTAAGTAGTTATTCTTTATTTTTCAAAGTTACTTTTTCAGCATTGTACTGTAAACCTTATAAGTAGTGTATTGTGTTTGTATATCTTGCGCTTCGCTGTTGTGTCATAGCAATTAAAAAAAAGATTATTATTATGATTATTAAACGTCAGGTATCTCTTAGTACCTGTAACGAATTTCACTGGAGATTTCCTGGCCCACTAGCGGAGATGTGTCGTACGCCCTGTAACGGAAACAAAATACACGTCAAACATTTTCTACGAAGGGTACCCTTCAAAAGAACAAGAACTTGTTATGAACTTATACCAATCACCAAGCAATCCCCCCACCCACCCCACTCCAGACGTCTCCACCAGTCTCAATGCTAAGATGTACCAAACCTTGAGAGAATGGTGGATTTTAAGTCCCAATTAGAACACGGAAATTCCCTTTACTACTCTTTATACATTTTCATTGTTACCAATCCCTCGACAGTCACTCGCCTGTGCAAGGTTGCGCAGTAACACCGGTAGATTTGAGGCCGTTGAAGACTTCATTGTAGTGAAACTGGATGCACAACAATTACTCGCCAATAAAATTAACACGGCAGTCTCTGCTCCTACGTGAAACGTAATGATCCAAAAAATAGATCAACAAACGCGTAGCCGGATCCTTAGGATAAGCGTTCATAGCGCGCGCCATTTGGAGACTTCTCTCCTCCTCGCGTGTATCCACCCTCGGCCGTGCCGCACTAACTCGCGCGCCATTTGGAGATTTCTCTCCTCCTCGCGTGTATCCACCCTCGGCCGTGCCGCACTAACTCGCGCGCCATTTCTCTCCCGCTATTTGGGGATCATGTGCGTGCCACAGCTTACCAGCATCGTGCAACATTCTTGATTGTGTAACCTTCTCCACCAAGAACTAATATCAGGGTTTGTACTCTTTTTTGGACTTAAAATTCAAGGACTTTTCAAGGACATTCCAGGGCACAATTCCAAATTTTCAAGCACTCCACCCAGTAAAAAAATGCCATTAGGATGTGATACTAGATGACTGGGTTTAAGGGATAACTGCAAGATTTGTTCAAGTCTAAGTCTTTTCTAGTTCTTCCACTATGTGGATACAGTCAAACAGCAAATTTCAAGGTTTTTCAAGGAACCAATGTACTTTTCACGGACTTTCAAGGCCTTGAATTTTGATTTTCAAATTCAAGGACTTTCAAGGACTTTCAAGGTGCGTGCGAACCCTGTAATATTGGAAGGTTGAATGTCTTGGCACACTCACTTTCACATGGTTGGTGATGTCTGCCTTGTCAGGGATCTTCTCCAACACTCTTCCTTCTTCCTCTAACTGATTATAGAAATCCTCAGGGCTAAATGCCTGTGAATACACGAAAATGTTCAATTTAGCACTTAACGGCTGTAAATCAAGCAATCAGTTCACAAATCAGCATACCAGTGAGTCAATCAGCCAGTATGTCTGCCTACCACTGAGCCAACCAGGCAGACAGCCAGCTTGCTGTGTCAGCAAGATGGCCTGCTACCCAATCATGCCATTATGATGTATTCAGTCAGTTGTTCAGACCAGCCTCCAGTTAGCCAGCCTGTCAGTTTGTCTCTGTCAAACAAGTCAGCTTGTCTGTGAAAGTCATATGCTGCGCGCTATAGGATTGCGATTTTCCGTTCCGCTTTTTCCCCATAAGAGCGATCTTATCCCTCGTTTTTGCGCTAAATGGTTCTCTTCCTTTCTTTTCACTGGTCTAGTCTTTAACTGGTTCTCTCCAGATTTTAGAATAACAGACAAAAGATGTCATGCGTGACTGTCCCTTGAATGGCGTTACAATGTAGTAGTTCGACAAAATTAAAATATTCACTGCCAAAACAACGTAGTATGCAGTAATAGCGTAACAAGGTGGTAGTCCGACAAAAACTGATTCATAGCAAAATCCAGCAATAGTGTGACAACGTAGCAGTCCGACAAAAATTGATTCACAGCCGGCAAAACAATCCCGTAATAGCATAACAACGTAATACTCGACAAAAATTCATTCATTCTACTTCCAGATCTATTTGACCATCTTATGATTACCAACAACCAAGTTCATTCACATAATACTCGTCAATCTGATCATCTTCATTTTCCTTTGTAAAATTCAATGTTAAAATTTACCAAAATGCAATTTCCTATAAAGGGAAAAAACTTTGGAACGGCCTGAGCAATGAAATTAAAAGCAAACCAAGTGTCCAGACTTTTAAAAATGCCATTTTTAAATCGTTTTTCTTTTGACTGCCAATTAATTTTTTTATAGTATAGTTCTTTATATTAATTATCCCATTATTCTAATTTTTTGGATTGATTTGCACTCAAGATTCATTCTAAGGCTTTGATGATTGTTCTTTATTTCACTTCTACGTTTTGTTACAAAACTATATCTTATTTTGCATGCATTAATTATTATGATGAATATATTCGTTTTGATTGTGTTTTGTTTTGTTTTGTGTAAAATCTGCTCAGCCTTTATTACTTACTTATTATTTGTGTACCACTAGGTGGGGTGAATATTGTTACAAGCTATGCTTTCTTTGGACTCCACTCACTTTACACCATTCCTTAAGATTTTATTTGCTATTAAATTGTAATTTTTAGGTGAAAGTGAAATAAAGATTGATTGATTGATTGATTGATTGATTGAACAATACCGTAATACCGTAACAACGTAATACTCGACAAAAATCCATTCACAACAATTCAAAACCACAATCACTCAACAACTTCACTCACAGCAAAGCAATCTCAAAACGACTTTTTGCATTTTCATGTTTTCATGAGGATAACATTCAGCTGATGGGCCCTAAAACGGATTAATAATGCCATAAGAAAGCGGCGTAGCAAACGTTTCCGTGTGGTTTTCTAGCAGAAATAGATCGAGCAAAGGGATTTTTCGATGTTTTGCCCGCGCGAAAAATGGGGCAAGAGTAAAAAAAAAATTAAAGAGTGGGGAGGGTGAGAGGAGGGAAGGAAACGCTTGCAGACAAACTTGAAAACCGCCCACTTGGCCTGTCACGCCAGAGCGCACTCAGTGAAATTTCATGCTGTCATCGGCTGTCATAAATAAACCAATAAAATGTTTCGCCTCCCATAACGGAAGTGAGTGTCCAAAACAAACTTGACTTGACAAAATATTTCGCGACGCGCGTGTGGTGTGGGAATTGAGGAATCTCAAATGAATCCGAGCGACCAACGCAGGCTTTGTAATTGCAATTTCAAAGTTAAATTTGGTGATTTAAACCAAACAAGCTTTATTTCTACAGAAAATCTTTTCGATCCGTCGAAAAGGAAGGACTGCGAGGAAGACATTTTTGCACTAATCTGCTAGGAAGTTGGACTTGAGGTGGTAAAATGTGAGAGCTGAATGTGAGAAGTAATCAAGTCACGTTTGTAATCCTTGTGCTCGCAAGATTCAAAATCTTAGATTACTGTATTCATTCGTCCAGGAATCGATACAAGGTAAATTTAGGAAGTCAACTCCGACAAAGTCACACCAGTAAAGAAGCTTTTGCTGGGCACGCCAAAGGGAAGAAGTGCGATCCGCAAATCGGTTTGAGTGTTGTCGCCTGGTGTACTAGTAACTGTAGAATACCCAGCCACTGTTGTTTACCTCGGTCGGCGTTCTTTGTAGTCTAAACGTAAAGCTTGTGGGATGTGGCTGGAGTGACAAGGATATACCTCACAAATTAATGTGATTTGGTAAGCTGAAGCCACTCTAAAGGCACTAAGGCCACATGGTAGCGAGCATTACCCCTTAAATCTACCAAAGCAAAGATTGAGCCCAAGCATTAGCAGCCATGGACAGCTGTTTCGGCCTTGTTAGGCCTCATCAGCATGGCATAGCTAATGCTCAGGCTCAAGTACCCACATATCCATAAAACAAGCAGTGAAAACGTAAAGCTTGTGGGATGTGGCTGGAGTGACAAGGATATACCTCACAAATTAATGTGATTTGGTAAGCTGAAGCCACTCTAAAGGTACTAAGGCCACATGGTAGCGGGCATTACCCCTTAAATCTACCAAAGCAAAGATTGAGCCCAAGCATTAGCAGCCATGGACAGCTGTTTCGGCCTTGTTAGGCCTCATCAGCATGGCATAGCTAATGCTCAGGCTCAAGTACCCACATATCCATAAAACAAGCAGTGAAAACGTAAAGCTTGTGGGATGTGGCTGGAGTGACAAGGATATACCTCACAAATTAATGTGATTTGGTAAGCTGAAGCCACTCTAAAGGCACTAAGGCCACATGGTAGCGGGCATTACCCCTTAAATCTACCAAAGCAAAGATTGAGCCCAAGCATTAGCAGCCATGGACAGCTGTTTCGGCCTGTTTCGGCCTGTGAGGTATATGCTTGTCACTCCAGCCACATCCCACAAGCTTTACGTTTTCATCAGTCAGTCAGCCAGTCAGCCAGTCAGTCAGCCAGTCAATCAGTCAGCCAGTTAGTTCATCAGTCAGTCAGCCAGCCAGTTCAGCCAGTGAGTCAGTCAGTCAACAAGCCAGTTTAGCAAGCCAGCCAGTCAGTCAGTTCACCAGTCAATCAGCCAACCAGTCAGTTTATCAGTGAGTCAGGCAGCCGGCCAGTCAATTAGTCAGCCAGCCAGCCAGTTAATCAGCCACTCAGCCAGTCAGTTCATCAATCAGTCAGTCTGCCAGCCAGCCAGCCAGTCAGTTCGTCAATCAGTCAGCCAGCCAGTCAGTCAGCCAGTCAGTAAGTCAGTCAGTCACTTCATCGGTCAGTCAGCCAGCCAGTCAGTTCATCAGTGAGTCAGTCAGTCAGCCAGCCAGTCAGTTCATCAGTCAGTCAGTCAGTTCATCAATCAGCCAGGCAGCCAGTTCATCAGCCAGTCAGTTCATCAGTCAGTCAGTCAGTCAGCCAGTCAGTTCATCAGTCAGACAGTCGGCCAGTTCATCAGTTAGTCAGCCAGTCAGTCAGTTCATCAGTCAGTCAGTCAGTCAGCCAGCCAGCCAGCCAGTTCATCATTCAGTCAGCCAGCCAGTCAATTCATCAGTCAGCCAGAAAGTCAATTCATCAGTCAGCCAGCCAGTCAGTTAATCAGTCTGCCGCCAGTCAGTTCATCAGTTAGTCAGCCAGCCAGTCAGTTCAGTCAGTCAGTCAGTTCATCAGTCAGCGATCCAGCCTGTCAGTCAGTTCATCAGTCAGCCATCCAGCCAGTCAGTTCCTTAGTCAGCCAGCCAGCCAGTCAATTTACCAGTCAGCCAGCAGTCAGTTCCTCAATGAGTCAGTCAGTCAGCCAGTCAGTCAGTTCATCAGTTAGTCAGCCAGTCAATTCACCAGCCAGCCAGCTGCCAGTCATTTCATCAGTCAGCAAGCCAGCCAGCCAGTCAGTTCATCAGTCTGCCAGCCAGCCCACATTCAGCCAGTCTGACAACCATCCTACAGTCAATCAGTCAGCCTCACAGTCAGTCTGTCTCTCAGTTAGAGGGTCTGCTAGTCTATGAATTGCCAGATAAGGCCAACTAGGGAGATTTGTAGGGGTATACAAGGAGGTGGCTGGGATTCTTTGCCCGAGGTAGGGGAAAATCTTGACATTGTTTTCAAATCAAAGATTAGGGGGTAAGGGAATTCGCAAGTTTGTAAAGGATGCCAGACAGATATTCTGCCGAGAGACACTTCACCCATGGGACTTTGTCTTGCAAGATTCCCCGACCCTGGAGTAAATTCCTGATTTACTGATTTTACAACTCCCTGGTTAGCCCGATGGTCGACCGCACAGGGAAGCCAATGACATGTTCATTAGTCATCCTGTAAGTCAGTAAGTTAGTCCAGTAAGCTAGCCAGTGTTAACACCCAAACGATGATCACTTACAAGACACTCCAAGAGTTGTACAGGCCTGGACATGATCATCAGTAACTTCCTCACAAGCCTCTTAACAGGTGAAATGTCCAAATAAGTTGTCTGGTGAGCCTGCGAGCAAAAAAATGGTAAGTAAGAACAGAAGTGCACTGTAAAAAGGGACCCTATTCATCAGATTTCCAATGATGCCCTAGCAAAATAAATCAGCAGCCACACAATTTCACTTAGTCGCCACCAAAAATGTGGTTGAATGTAATTTAGGCAAAGTTAATTTCATGGCAATGCAGCCAGTGGCTCGCTCTTAAGTGTGTGACTTGCAGGGTATTTGCAGGGGCTCATTGTTTGCCTTGTGACTTACATTGCGTTAGCGTAATGTAGTAATCTAATGCATATCTAATATTAATATTGTAATAGTTTAGTGACTTTTTATTTATTTATTTAATTTTTTTAAATTCCTTATATATAAATGACTGATCCGCCTAGATTAGCCAGTGCTATTTGCAGATCATTCACGTTTGTAAATGTGTTTTTGAAATCTTAATTAAATATCATCATCAATATCAATATCATCATCATCATCAATTGCATTTCATGCTGGCATTTTGAGCTGATCGTTATGGATCAATTTATTCCTCTTGTGCGAAGGCAAATTCTGGATCAGCCCTCCTGCACATGGGTGTTCAGGTTTAGTAAGTATGGGGTCTGGTGAGTATTTTCCACTGAATTCCATTCAGTGTGATGGTGCTAGCTGTCAGCTGAAAAAGGGGATGGTTGCAGCTCTCTGAGTTGCCATGGGTACCTCCCTGCAAAGCCCAAAATAAATTTTGCTTAGGCCCCCTGGCAATCTTTAAGGCACCAGTTCCCAAAGCTCATCTATTGGCAATGGGTCTAAACCGCATATGATGACAAAAGAAAAGCCATCTGGTAGACTGGATGATGAGCAAGCTTTTTAATTTTGTTGAAACCACAGGCAGACAATCCGAACTGCATGACGTTACGCGCACTATTTGATCTCATACATTCTCTCTATTTTGAAAAGGCTGTTCTTGGCTGGATTCATGTGTTCAGTGAAATACCGAATTTTGCACCTCGTAATCTCAAATGTGGATATAATGTAAGCCAGATGAATAAAGATCCCTTACCTTATGCTCTTAGTGCAGCCTTTTGCTTTTAATGGCATTTTGAGTCGCTTGCCGCTGAGCCCCCTAAACTTAAACTTTAAATTTTCACTTTATTTTGCACTTACTTCTTGAAATTGCATTATTAGCATAAAAGAAAAAAAAATGGTACGTATATAGCAATTAAAGGTGACAGTGGTGTATAGTTTGTGCATGGAGGTTCATAGAACCGCAAAGTTATCAAGTTAACTTCCATCTCATTTGAGTGAAATAAAAAAAAACATGGGAGTAGAGGGACGGATTACTTAGTGCTCAAAACAGCTAGAAGAATTACTGAAACGTTTGATATTGCTGAAATAGAAGATAGTTTTTAATACTTCTGGAGAGGGCAAATTGATTTAGATCTTTAAACTTGTATGGGATTTCTTGCGAAAGATCAATTTTGTCCATTGTCTCCCACTTCCACGTGTCTCTCGCCATCCAGCCTTGGGCAAATGAAGGCCAGGCAATTTTCGAAGGTCAATGCCAAAAAAACTTGTAAGCAGCTTGCTCATAATGACCTCAAGTGACACAGTGAATTTTTACATTCACCACCACATTGCCACTCCAAACCTTTCACTCATTCGACCAATTCAGAAATACGGCTGTTTTGCCGCCTATAGGATATCGGCCAAGGTGGTTGATAATAACAGCCATTTAATTACTGTAGTGATTAATTGTGTTTTGCAAACAACACTAAATTACACTGTCAGGTTTTTTTTATTTTGTGTTTAGCAAATAAAAGCTGAATTGATGCGCTAAAGAAAACATGCTGAGCCGCGGGGGAGCCAGTGAGGGTCATTACTTTTGTCTTTAATTCAAATTTGATAATGGCCGTTATGATCAGCCACCTTGGCCGATATCCTATAGACTGCAAAACAGTTGTATTTCTCCAACCCGTTGGTTAAATGAATGAAAGGTTTGGAGCGAGCTAAAAATGCATTTTTTTCTCTGCAGGGGGTGTGTGGCTCGCTCATTCAAAAAACAAAAAATAAAAGCTGACTGTTTTGCAGTCTAGATATCCTATGAAGACTGCAATGTGGCAGCGGATGTGAAAACTTGCAGCATCACTTTAGGTCATTATGAGTGTTTTTGGCATTGATCTTCAAAAATTACCTGGCCTTCATTTGCCCAAGACTGGATGGCGAGAGACGCGTGAAAGTGGGAGACAATGGACAAAATTTAGAAGCCGTTCAGTTGTGGTGGCCGTTTTAATTGTATACCTTGTTCTAATCTTAAACTATTGTTGGCGGTTCAGCAGCAAGTAAAATGCCTTTATAAAAAGCAACCACACTAAGAGCAAAAGGTAAGTGATCTTTACTCACCTGGCTTACATTATAATTTTATCTACATTTGGGATTAAGAGGAGCAAAATTCAGTATTTTAATTCACACTTCTCCCAATTATTTGAATCCAGCTGAGAACAGCCATTTCAAAATAGAGAGAATGTATGAGATCAAATAGCGTGCGTGACATCACGCTGAGTTTGGATTGTCTGCCTGTGTTGAAACAGTTTCTTAGACATTGCTTTTTTCCAATAAGTATTTTAATTCTGTGGAGCAACATTTCCTCTTAAAACATCTGATTAAGAACCATTATACTGCACAAAGATCAACAAGTGATGAAGCATTATGAGAATAGAAAAAGGCTGTGGACCCTTAAGCTTGAAAGCAATGCTAGGAAGTTGACTTTTAAAAACAAGAGCAGACAATTATGTGGTGATTTTAAGAGGTGAGCTCTATTATGCTCAAATTTGTACTATGTTTAATTCTAGCCTTAACTAATGATTCCCTGATTGCATTTTACTCTTACCTCAAACAGCAGCCTATCCAATGTCCCTGACAGGTCACAGAAGTACAAAATCGTCAGGGAGCACGTTGCTTCCACAATCTGTCCCAACATAAAGTAACGTATGCCATAGCAATTTAGCAAGCATCAAATAAAGCTTGTCTATTACACTTTCTCTCACAAGCAGCTTTGGTGGTTTATACTTCATATTTTTTACTTTGACTTTTGAATGTCCAAAAACTGGTTTCAAGATTACCCTTAAGTCATACCCTAATTTACTGTTCCCAGAATTTCAAATGACAAAATAAGTGCAGAGCTACAATTCTGACATGACAACCAGTTTGTATGACAAAGTAGAGCAAATTTAGAGAGACTTGGCTCCATACCCTACCACGGAAGGCATCTTCATCTATACCTCACCCCATCTCCCCCCTTGCTATCAGAAATTCCAAAATGCTCAAGCCCCCCTTGCCCTTGGAATTCCAAACTGCTCTACCTCCACCCACCATGCCTTCGGATTTCCATAAGTTTTCAAACTCTCCTCAGGAATTTCTGCTTTTGCCTTGCAGCTGTTTTGAAAATTGAAATTCATCCCTTCACTCCCTCCAAAAATAACTTGTGCCAATATTTTCAGCCCAGCGAATGATCAATGAAAATTAATAACTGATCGACCAAGCTCTTTGACCTACTTTGTTAATCTGCGAAACTCCATGACATGTGAAAGTATGTAGAAGCCAAATCCTTTATACAAGGAGAAAAACACCAAAAATAGTTCCAATACACTTCCAACTTCTTCGAGGTAAGCTTTGGCCACCAGTATTAGTGCTTTTCACTGTTTTGAGGTTGTATAATTAATGTGCACATATACTTTATTTCGGTTTGGAACCATCACACACGTGTTAACAAGCAGTAAGGATCACTTTTTAGAGAGTGACTGTTTATGTACGATAACTCTTAGCTTGGCATTTGGTGACAAATGAAAGCTATAAAATTCAAAGTTGAGACAGCCTTTATTACGCTTTGCAACTCCACCAAATACAAGAATATATTTTTGCCCGCCCAATGGCGTCAATTTATAAAGCCGTAATGCCCTCAAGTTCGAATTATTTTTTAGCCTTTTTTATCGCAATTCAATGGTTTTTCCTGACAAAAAGAAGTAAAACTTTATGTTACGGGTGCTGATTAACAGAGAAATTCTTACTAGTAAAAATTGATGATAAGATTGAATTTCTTATTATCGGATCTAGACAGCAACTGTTCAAAATTAATCCTTGTACAGTCCGTGTTGGCACAACAGACATGAAGCCCGTGTCTGAAGTGCGCAATATTGGCTCCTGGTTTGACTCTAACCTCTCCAAGTCCACCCATATTTCCAAGTCTTGTAGCATGGCATTTTTCTGGCTCCACAATATTAAGCAAATGAGAAAATTTTCAGCAAGAGATAAATTAGAGATGGTTCTGCATGCTTTCGTCACGAGCAGAATAGACTATTGTGATGGACCTCTTTATGGACTTCCAGTCATTGTGAGATAACAAAACTGCAGAGAGTACAGTTCTAATGCAGAAGCTACGTTACTAACTTCGAGCCTCAAATATGACCATATTATGACTGTTTTAAAAGAATTACTTTGGTTGCCAGTTAGATATAGAATACATTTTAAAATTTTACTTTTAACTTTTAAAGCACTGAATGGTAGGGCACCAGCTTATATTAGCAATTTAATTAATGTAAGAAAGCACGCACACTATTCACCGTGCTCTAATTCAGGCACTATTTTATTACATCCTGCAGGGAAAATGAAAAAATCTTTTGGTGACAAATCTTTCAGTGTAGCTGCGCCCACACTGTGGAACGTGCTCCCAGCAAGCCTGCGCAATATTGACTCTATTTTAACTTTTAAATCTTGTCTTAAAAGATATCTTTTTAAGTTAGCTTTTAGCCTTTAGTGCTTAAATTATTTTATTATTGTTAAATTAGTTTATGTAAATACTGAATATATTTTAATATTGTAATGCACTTTTGATCATTGAATGCTAAAAAGCGCAATATAAATTATTATAGTATGAAGTGCTTGTTAATATATGGAATTTTCTCGCTTGAGAAGTTAATTGAAACGAAAAGACTTTGATATGGCATTTCAAGTTTTTTGTTTCAAGTTTCACCCACTGAATAAATTTTGAGGTCAAAACCTTTTGTGTGATAATTGATCAGCACATACAAAACAAAATAAACCATGCAATGTATCTTTCAATTTTCGCAGTGAGAGACTGGCCAGAGTTTTCGCTTGCGACACTTTCAAAATGCTTGCAAAGCTGATGAGAGTATGAAATGAGTGGAAGAAAACTGGGCTTTATAAATATTTATCTATGTGTAGGCAGCTAGAAACGAAGAGTTTCTAAATTATCAATCTGACATGCAGTATATATTATATATTAACATTGGCCACTCTGGTGCTTTGTTTGCCTTTCTTCTCCATGTCTAAGTGTATGATGACACCCAACCCCCCCCCCCACCCACCCCTCAGAATTTCTGAGATCCCTTCCATGGTAGGGTATAGATATTTTCTGGAATCACCCATTTTCAGGCCAAATCCCAATAACTATTATACATCTTTTCAGTAGGAAGTTCTTAAAATGACCAACAAAAAAAGTCATGGCCCTTTGGCTTTACACTCTACAGGTAACAAGCTCTTGACTGAAGTGTAGGGAAGGCATGGATTTATTCTCATTAAGGTCTTCGTGGCAACTAGAGGTTGGGTGCTCAGGGACCTGGGGGCTGGTACCGCCGGCCCAAACCCAGGTCGGTAGAACACCCCATAAGCCTGCTACACCCGCAACCCAGCCACGAGCCCCGTCCACCACACCAAGCCCCAAACCAAGCACCCGTCACACTGAACTTGGAGTTCAGTGGAAGAAACAATAAATAAATAAATAAATAAATATTAAATAATTATAATATAACAATTATAATAAGAAGAAGAATAATAAGAAAACTAAAGGGAGGGGAGGGAGGGGAAATACTCGAAAACACATGAGCTGCAACGCCTCATACACAGAGCAAGTAAAAACTACAAGCACATGGAAAAGGTGCATGCATAAAATAAAAAGAACCGCCGCTGACCACTGGACTGCCTGAAGACGTCAGACATAAGCCAGAAAGGCTACAAGGTAATGCAAACGCCATGCCAATAACTGAGCAAAACTTGCTCTTTGTCGTTAACTAGGTTAAACCGCATTTAACTCCATTAACTGGTTAACAAGGAAAAAAGGATACTCACCTGATTTCAAACAAAGTTCAAAACTCCATCACAGTGAATGTGACTAAGGGATTTTTCTTCAGAGAATTCTTGAATCAACTCCTATGAATACACATACGGTGGTTATGAACATGTAACACAGTAGCTGGAACTTCGAACATGAAACCATCTGAATATAGTTTTAATTAGTTATTACCTCCTTTCAGTTGTAGTCAGGTTAAACTTGGAATCAGTACCCAGATTACTTACAAAAAGACACCATCCTATACTTTTTGCAGAGAAAGTGCAAGTAATAATTATTCACATCTTTTCAAGATTACCCAGACTCTTGCCTGTCAAACCTTGCAAAGAAGTTGGTTTTTATTTCCCCATTTTAAGACGTAAGCAGTTAAAGATGAACTATCAGTGGTAACAGCACTTGATGCTCAGACCAACAATGAGATGGCTCTCATCCCAGGTTTCACTGCTGGGTGTGATTACGTTTGCTTTACTGACCTCAGGCTTCTTGACCTCTGTCTTGGATTGGGTGACCTGCGACCTCCACTATCATCATCATGATCACTATCAGCACTACAAGGAATGCAAACAACTTATTGAAGAGCTGTAATACTCCAACTCTGAGAAGGGCCTGTGGTTGATTCTTGTCTTGTTAATTGATATCCAGTTCTATAATCATACTCTGGGGAAACTGGGCTATTAGGTTTCTAGCTATGAATTATCTGTTTTACATGCAAGTCAAAAACCATTATAAAATTTTATGTTAAGAGTTAATAAGGGCATACATTGCACTAAAACAACACAAAAGCAAACAACCACTGAAGTGGAACCAGAGATAACAATGTTCCAGGCCACTGGTAAAAATAATGAGTTCATTATAACAGGGATTCACTACCATTAAGAAACCCAGTTAAATGAATTTGTGGGAAAACAACAAAAACTTCATTATATTTTGAGTTAATTTGAAGATTTTCAGAAGTAGTCTGATGAGTATTTCAATCTGTCTAAATAGCATGTATCTTTTAAATGTCTTTTAGGTTTATTTTTACTTTTCTTAACCTTATTATCATATTATTATTTAGTGTATCTTTAAGAGAGATCTGGAGTCTCAGAGCTTTAACGTTCAACAGTAAGTAATAACTGCTTGATTACCAGTTGGTACAATCAAGCAGTTATGATCTGGTATTGAATCATCAAATGCCATTCACACTATGCTGTATTTGTCTGCTTCCACTTGTATAGCCAAATTTTAGTTCCATGGTAACATTCACTTGTAACATGTACATGTATATTAGATAAGGGTAAAATTAAAGTTCAGGCTTCTGAGATGTGTTTGCTATGACAGAGAATTTGTTATACCTGAGTTTGTTATGATGGGATTCTGTTCCACGTATTTTACTGTACAAAACTTTGACCAGGCTGATGATTACTTTTTGCCATAACAGAGATTCTGTATAATGGGCTTTGTTATATCGGTGGTCAACTATTAAAGTATCGTATGGAATAACTACCTGAAATGTGCTCCATAGTAAATTACTCATCATTGTAAGGTAATCCGATCTGCAAGTGTAAAAAAAAAAGAGAAAAAAAGAGAGATAGTTGGTTACTTATCTCTACTCCACATGGGTTACTCACTGACTAAACTTAAAAATAATAATTTATAACAGCATAGGCAGACCACCCTATGAGTGTATTGACATGTGAAAACTATGGAAATACAAAGCAATGTATGGCGGTTTCGAAAAAGACACTGAATAATATAATTTTGAATGCATCTTGGTCTGGAAATCTTAATAAAGTGAAATCCAAATGTTAATACACTGAGAGTAGTATTTATAGCCTACCCGAGCCAGTAACGGCTCAAAACCACAACCAAACTCTGATTGGTCAATTTGAAATGACCCGCATACTTCGAATTCCTTTGATTTGAAGATTTGTCCAGATCCTATCCAGAAAGCCGAATTCATGGCTTTAGCGGCAAATTTCTTGGGAATTATGTATCTCGATTCAGTAAAAGAGCATTTTAAACGGCCTGGGGAAGCAAAAAACAATACTCCTCAGTGTATTAACATTTGATTTCACTTTATTGAGATTTCCAGACCAAGATGCATTCAACATTATATTATTCAGTGTCTTATTCGTAACCACAATACATTGCTTTGTATTTCCATAGTTTTCACATGTCAACACACTCACAGGGTGGTCTGCCTGTGATAACAGCAACATTTTTTACTGTCACCAAACAAAGTTGTTTGCAACAGTACCAAACCTTACAAGGAAGGGAAGCTGCAGCTTAATGATTACCAACAAGAAATTTAATTATAAAATAAATTTGTATTTGTCCACAACCTACATGTAAGTGAGGAGCAACAGTTCATCAGAGAAGGTTTTACGGCCAGAAAACAAAGAGAAACAAAAAGTTCTGTGGTCTGCATTTTTACTCCCCTGCTTGCACAAACTTAAAATGCCACTCCATTTATTTTGCTGTGAGATCAGTAACAACAGGACCCAAATCTGTGCACCAGAGTTTGGTTCTGTTACTGCTTGCACCAAAATACAGTTACTGTTAGTAATTAAAATCTATCTGTTGTGCCGTAATGACACATTTTTACCATCCCTTTGATTTTGGAACAACATTTTATTGATCTAGCTACTTTTAAGTTAGTAGTAAGTTACCTTTTAGTATGATAAAAGAAATGACAGAACGCAATAACTATTATTCATCAGTGAAAGCCACTTTGCAAACTGCATTAAACATTAGCATACAAGAAGATCATCTACTGACTTAGCAGTGACACAAAAAATTTATTATTAATTAGGTAACCACCAGGAAAACTGTTCATACCTGGTGCAGTTTCTCTTGTGATGATGCCGAAGACTGAAACAAATATGCTCATCAATAAACTGTTATTAAAATAAAGAAAACCAAAATTAAAAGCAATATCAATTATTAAAGGCATTAAATTTGAATTTGTTATAATACCTCACAACAGATGATGTTAAATAACCAAATTCTTATCATGTTGTCTAGGTTTGGTCATATTTTATTTCTTAATTGTCCTACAAGCCCCATGGTTCTAATTAGGTTCCCTTACAAGTAATTTATCAATCGTTGTAAGTTCATTGTGTGTGGCAAATAAATAAATACTACTGACAGCTAACGACAAAATTGCTGAAAAACTTTTGAACCCTTTCCCGCTGTCTCCCATCATTGAGTCACAGGATATGGTAAAAGAATTGCAAGAAACAACACTGACAGGGGATGGGGAGCTGCCAAAAGTACAAAGAAGCCTTTTGGTGTGCTGTCCAAGTAATTTTGTTGCCGACTGTGTTGGTGGAAATTTAAGTATTTGGGAGAGGTGATGATTGACACAAGTTGTGCACGATTTTCTTGAAGATCACATAGACATAGTTATTCATTGTAATTTGTGACGTTGGGGGAAGTGTGTACAGAGAAGGGAGTGCATGGAGGGGAGTGTTGGGGGAGTGCATACAGAGTAGGGAGTGCGTTGAGGGGAGTGTTGGGGGAGTGCGTACAGAGTAGGGAGTGCATGGAGGGGAGTGTTGGGGGGAGTGCGTACAGAGTAGGGAGTGCATGGAGGGGAGTGTTGGGGGAGTGTGTACAGAGTAGGGAGTGCATGGAGGGGAGTGTTGGGGGCGTGCGTACAGAGTAGGGAGTGCATGGAGGGGAGTGTTGGGGGGAGTGCGTACAGAGTAGGGAGTGCATGGAAGGGAGTGTTGGGGGGAGTGCGTACAGAGTAGGGAGTGCATGGAGGGGAGTGTTGGGGGGAGTGCATACAGAGTAGGGAGTGCGTTGAGGGGAGTGTTGGGGGGAGTGCGTACAGAGTAGGGAGTGCATGGAGGGGAGTGTTGGGGGGAGTGCGTACAGAGTAGGGAGTGCATGGAGGGGAGTGTTGGGGGAGTGCGTACAGAGTAGGGAGTGCATGGAGGGGAGTGTTGGGGGGAGTGCATACAGGGTAGGGAGTGCGTTGAGGGGAGTGTTGGGGGAGTGCGTACAGAGTAGGGAGTGCATGGAGGGGAGTGTTGGGGGCAGTGCGTACAGAGTAGGGAGTGCATGGAGGGGAGTGTTGGGGGAGTGTGTACAGAGTAGGGAGTGCATGGAGGGGAGTGTTGGGGGCGTGCGTACAGAGTAGGGAGTGCATGGAGGGGAGTGTTGGGGGGAATGCGTACAGAGTAGGGAGTGCATGGAGGGGAGTGTTGGGGGCGTGCGTACAGAGTAGGGAGTGCATGGAGGGGAGTGTTGGGGGGAATGCGTACAGAGTAGGGAGTGCATGGAGGGGAGTGTTGGGGGGAGTGCGTACAGAGTAGGGAGTGCATGGAGGGGAGTGTTGGGGGGAGTGCGTACAGAGTAGGGAGTGCATGGAGGGGAGTGTTGGGGGAATGCGTACAGAGTAGGGAGTGCATGGAGGGGAGTGTTGGGGGGAGTGCGTACAGAGTAGGGAGTGCATGGAGGGGAGTGTTGGGGGGAGTGCGTACAGAGTAGGGGGTGCATGGAGGGGAGTGTTGGGGGAAGTGTGTACAGAGTAGGGAGTGCATGGAGGGGAGTGTTGGGGGGAGTGCATACAGAGTAGGGAGTGCATGGAGGGGAGTGTTGGGGGGAGTGCGTACAGAGTAGGGAGTGCATGGAGGGGAGTGTTGGGGGGAGTGCGTACAGAGTAGGGAGTGCATGGAGGGGAGTGTTGGGGGGAAGTGTGTACAGAGTAGGGAGTGCATGGAGGGGAGTGTTGGGGGGAGTGCGTACAGAGTAGGGAGTGCGTGGAGGGGAGTGTTGGGGGGAGTGCATACAGAGTAGGGAGTGCGTGGAGGGGAGTGTTGGGGGAGTGCATACAGAGTAGGGAGTGCGTGGAGGGGAGTGTTGGGGGAGTGCATACAGAGTAGGGAGTGCGTGGAGGGGAGTGTTGGGGGAGTGCATACAGAGTAGGGAGTGCGTGGAGGGGAGTGTTGGGGGAGTGCATACAGAGTAGGGAGTGCGTGGAGGGGAGTGTTGGGGGGAGTGCATACAGAGTAGGGAGTGCATGGAGGGGAGTGTTGGGGGAGTGCGTACAGAGTAGGGAGTGCATGGAGGGGAGTGTTGGGGGGAGTGCATACAGAGTAGGGAGTGCATGGAGGGGAGTGTTGGGGGGAGTGCATACAGAGTAGGGAGTGCATGGAGGGGAGTGTTGGGGGGAGTGCGTACAGAGTAGGGAGTGCATGGAGGGGAGTGTTGGGGGGAGTGTGTACAGAGTAGGGAGTGCATGGAGGGGAGTGTTGGGGGGAGTGCGTACAGAGTAGGGAGTGCATGGAGGGGAGTGTTGGGGGGAGTGCGTACAGAGGTAAAGGTCAATGTCTATTGGTATGACTTAGTTTTGGCCATGATGAGTAATATACCGGTTAGCAGCATTCTATGGCCCCTTCTTTTTCTTAACAATAACACAGTTTAATCTTGAAATACACAAGAGTTTGCTCTCTCTTGTGGTGTAAAAGTTAATCCTTAACAAGAAAATACAACGTGAGTAATATACTTTTCTAGTTGGTAAAGTCGTAATTAGCTGTACTCTGGAAACACATTTAAGGCTGAGGCCATATGCTAAAATTGCTACTCACTTGCAGAGAAATGGCAATTTTATTTTACGGTTAATGCAAAAATGGTTTCGGAATTCGAATAGAAAATTGATTTAGCTTTCAAAAGATATAAAAATTACTGTAAAGCAAAATACAAATATTTGTGCACGCAACAGATTTCACTGCAAAAAAAACTCATTTTGAATATTAATTTACATGTAATAAGCTGTTTGCCATTTAGCTAAGCATGAAGGTAATAAAGTTAGCTAATTCGTAATGAATTGTTTTATTACACTGTAACAAGTAAAAAATGATTATCTATCTGTCCAAAGCGTATTCAGCGGTAGCCTGCGTCGCAGACGTAACAAAACCCCGGTTAGTAACGTCTGCGACGCAGCACCAAATTCCTTGTTCTGTACCAGAATTTGAGTACGCGTTATGATTGGCTCGTCAACAAAAGGCTTTTGTTAATGAGCCAATCATAACGCGTACTCAAATTCTGGTACAGAACAAGAAATTTGGCGCTGCTTCGCAGACGCTACTAACCGGGGTTTTGTTACGTCTATGACGCAGGCTAATTCAGCGGCAAACAAATTATTTTTGAAGATCTTTAATATTCTTCGCATGTTTTGTGCGGTTTTGGTGACCACTCACTTAAATTATTACAAAATTCTCTGGCTAACATAACTGATGAGCATGTGGCCCAATCAGATAAGGTCCGAACTATGGGCATTAAGATCTGAGGGTCATGCATTCAAGTCACATCGCCGGTGATAAAAAAATTATTTTTTAATTTACTTGTGATTGTTTCTTCCTCTAGCCGAGCAGGTATGAGACGACTAACAGTCAAAACAACAAGAAGAAAGGGTAATACAAAAAGTGGGTTGTCGCCACAGTAACAGCTGCTTAATAACATCTTCACTCCCTTGAGAAATTGTCTAGAACAGATGATGTCATGCAGGCACAAATTTCTTAGAGTCAAACTTGATCCAAAAAGAGCTGAATTCATATACTCTGACAGGTGCAGAACTCAAACTCCAGGGTGTGGGACCCATCCTCTTGTCTCTGTGTGAGTCCCTGGACTCACTTAATTCTGTTTCTAGATGGATCACTGCCAATGTTATTTTATTTTTAGGGACAGGTCCACTGAACATTGCTCTACCCTTGTAACACTTTTATTTACATATAGAACATAACCTCAAGTCAATACCTACCCCCTAACATTTGAAAAGGCAAAATGTGCTCCTGCTGAGGTAGCGTTTGATGAGATGTAAAAACAAGGACTCCCAACTGGGCTGTCAGTGCCTGGGGAAAATGTAAACACAGTGTCAATATTAACACTAATATATATATTTAGCCAAGCCTAAAAGCCAAGCTCCAAAAGCATTTTTACAGGCATTTACATACATGTATAGTCTACTTTTCATATCACCCATCTGACCTCACTGAAGCTACAGATGCCATGCTGTAGAAAATAGTATGGAAAGGTGAAGTGGGCCAGTGGCACAGCGGATTTGCATCCTCCGGTCCAGATCTGCTTGTGGATTTGGACCTTGTAATCCAGAACTGCTAGCAGATACCCCTAAAACAAGCGTTCTATTGAGTAATAAAGGTATTACCATTCCTAAAGCAAATTATTTTTGGAGTTGTTAGCAAAGCAAAATGAAAATATTGAGGTAGTTTTTTTAAAATAATATTTAATACTTTGTGTAAAAAAAGAACCTACAACGCTAGTTTGCATCTATAGATTTTTTAAACCAAACATTGTTAACAACTTAGAGCAATACCTAAGGACAGGTCTCTTTCCCCGTTCAGCTGTACAGCTGTAGGCTACTTAGTTGAGTTTAGAGGCACTAGATATTGGTGGAGAAGCCTGGTGATTGCTCCTTTGAATCAGTATCACATTAGTTATATATAGTGATTCAGATCATCACTTCAGAACAAATGCAATTTCAATTATCCACAGCCTCCCATGAGACTGCCGGAAATCAGAACTTGTGTATCCTCTGGATATATGTATGCCTCAAAAAAATTATGAAAGAAAAATACATGGAAATCAATAAAAATATTTAGATGATAAGAAATAAGACCAAGATATTTCTTTTGATCAGTTACTTCTTGACCTTACTAACAAAAAAAACTGCTTGCTAGCATTAAGCTCATCAATCAATGCACCTACAGTGTTTTCAAAAGAAATTCAGTTGCTCTTCTGGCCGGCCAAGTGCAAGACCAAGCAACTTGATACTAAAATAGTGGGCATTTGTTTGATACTACTATCAACTGAAGGTAATTAACAATGTAGTATAGGGATTTAAGGTAGTGATTCATCGAGGCGAAAGTCCTGGAAATCAGTGTTAGCCACCTCAACTTGATTTTCTATTTTGAAAGAAAGGTAGGGACTGGTCTCACATTTCTCCATGTACATTTGAAATTGCACAACATACTTCATCAAACATCAGAAATCCCATTAAACATTAGACAAGTGCCAAATGTCATCCAAACATCCCACAAGATTGGTGTGACCAGCTACTAATCAAATTAATTGAAAGACTGTATGCAGGAGAAGGAAGTCCAAAGGATGTGTATATTGGTGAGAAAGAGCTTACAGTGTACTTAAAGTTTAATTTGAAGTTTAAGTTTCATAATACCTTGTCATGCAAATACAAGTAAATTGATACAAAACAAAAAAAGGTGCATGACTGGAGAATAATTAGTAGAAACTGAATTCTCATACAAAGAATATTATCCAATATTACACATACTAAAAACTTAAGAGGTGAAATTTAGATGCGGCCTGAAGCTAAACTAATAAATTAAATCCAATACTTGTCTCTCACAAGCCCACCCTGATTTGATATTGACACTAAAAGTTAAGAAGTAAAATTTACATACAACCCAACTAGCTACACGTAACCTAATTAAATTACATACTTGTCACTTAGAAGTTACACTTGATTTAAAATTGACACAAATAAATGTAATACATGTAGATAGGACTTAAAACTGCTCAGAGAAGGTGCATGCATGATGTTCGATGGAATAGTATTCCAGTCTTTTATGTAGCAATTAAAAAAAAAAAAGAAAAGCTGAAGGCCATATATATATTTAGCCTGGCCAAGCCTAGAATCAGAGCTGCACAATGTCACCAAGCAACTTCACATGGCTTTCCTTGGGCCAGTTTAATTTGTGTCCAAAAAAAATTGAGCAGCAGCAGGGAAAACGAAGGGTTTTCAATAGCAAACGTTTGAAAAAAAAAAAGAGAGAGACATTCTTGAATCCAAATTTTACTACTTTCAGATGAGAGCATAAAGGAATTCAAAGTGGATCAAAAACAAAACACTGCAAAGAAACAAAGTATGATGTGAATGTTTGTTCAAAGATTCTTGGAGAAGGTGGAGAAATTAAACAAGAATAGCTAGTAACAAAAATAGCTTCTACTGATTAAGCTAGAAAAATCATCGGTATTTATTTTGACATAAATGCCTGTAGAAAAGACAAAAAAGATCATTTAGAGCAGTCAACAGGAATTAACCGCTGTTCAGAAACCTCAAGAACAAAACATGACAAGAAAACAAAGCACAATATATATACTGTGTTTTGGGTCATTTGCTGGTGCCGGAGCTCATCACCAAGGGCTGAGAAGGCTTAAACCTTGCCTAAGAACCGCTTATTGGTACTGCGAATACAACAAACTTTGTTCGAATGCTGGCTTGAATCTGCCTTTTTTTTGTTCGTGGACAAGGGACCTAAAAGCAGATGTGCCTTGTCTCACCGGGCTCCAATCTTCACTGGTGGAAGTTTCATTGAATGCTGAAGGTGCCCGAACAACTTTTGGTGCAGGATTAAAGCCTGGTCTGAGATTTAAAAGAAAATGGTAAAATGTTTTGGAGGAGACTTTCCCACTCAAAGACATGTGGACTTTCCCAGGATGCAATGGGGTCAGAGTCTTGCTGTTTGACCGCTTGGTTGAGGTTGCTGATAAAAAGGGAACTGATTGATAGAGGTCTTGTTTGGCTTTTTTTCCAAACTTCCTCTTTAATTTGGAAACAGAGGAGCTGTTTTGTAATGTTTACTCTCTGAATAAAGGATTCAGTTGAAAAAAGACTTGTCCAGACTGCTCGTTTGCAAGGTAAGATTTTCATTTAATTTTTGCACTATTTTAGAGCTGATATGTTGCTTTCATTCAATTTCTATGCTATTACTTTGCTGGAGAAATACACTGTCAAGTCTGTTTGATTTTGTTTCCTTTGCTGTATGTGTAACAAACACTTTTGCCCTGATAATATTGGAAAAGATGCCAAAACCTGACCACAGGAATTTTTTTTCTATGTAGGTTTGAAATTTGGAGCTGGCATAGAATTATTTTGACGATGCTGTTTAGGGCTCACATTTAAGGTAGATAAACCTTCTATGCAATGAACCAGAATAAAGCCAATCTGTTGAATTGTTCTTTCATAACATTCCAAAGATTGATGGTAGGTATAGTCCAAAAATAGCCACTTTTTGCAAAGTTAAATTTTGAAGATTTTCTCTCTACAAATAACCAGAGTCAGTCCACTAGTTTAGGTTCACAGCATAGATAATTGCAAACAAAATTTGTAAATAATTGTTTCTTGACTCACTGACAATGTGTTTATGCTCATTTAGTTTTTCCGAGGAGGCACCATTAAAGACAGCTGACAAAAGCTTGTTCTGTTTCTATGGTAACAAAAGACTAAGATATGATTGTGTTTAACATCATTCATGGCAACAAGTTGCATGATGGTGGTTTCTACTGAGTTGGTTTAATTTTGGAGAAAAAGCTGGTCTTGAGTGGAAGACCCCCTTAAGGGGGCATTATACCTGGATATTGCATGATGAAATAAGAAGTGATTTGATGAAGAAATTAAAAAGGGAAAATAAGGCATACACAAACACTCAGACAGTCCACTACAACACGCAACACATGTCAGGTTGAGGACGAACTGTTCTAGTGTTTGTCCATTACTTTTTAACCTAAATACATGATAGAAATGCATGAAATCCCAAATGGAAACTCAAAAACAATCCGAATTCCAGATGGGATTTGAACCCACGACCCTCCGCGATCTAGACGGACGCCCCAACCACCATGCTACTGGAGACTCTATGGTGAGCAAGGGTGAAATGTGGGCTTTGCCTGGAACCGCATCACACGGTCACACAGCCAAATAATGACTAGCACACTCATAACTCAAGGACGTGCTCTAAGAAAAATTATATACCAGCTTGGGTGCCCAGGCCTAAAAGTTAGTAGCCCAAAACAATTAATTAATTAAGTAAGTAAGTAAGTATGCAAACAAATAAGAGAATGTTTTATGATGTATATTTTCTTTTTTTTTTTTCAATATCACAACCTGAACAATGGAAAACTATCCAAACAGCTCTAGATTTAATACAATTTGTTTTCAGTCACAAATAAATTATCATATAATCTAATTAAGAAACTTAACCCGCACTTTCCTTTATCTGGCAATCTAAGGGTTGAAACAAAGCTGCAAGATCTTTCAGTTCCATTGCTTTTGGAAGCTGTTCTACGGATACATCCTGTGTCACTCAGGGTTTAGTATCCAGTATGTACAGTGTATGTGAGAAAAAAGCGCATTTGTCACATGCAACTCATCTAAGTTTCGCGCAAATTAGTGCAAACAAAGCACCTGAGAAAAGGCGAGTTCTGCGATGCGATAGTAATATAAAAGTTTAATTGGACTTGGTGTTCGTGAAAGACATTGAGGGCAAAGACTAAAAAAACTTAGCTGTTATTTACTATTTCTTCTGAAATTAGAAGTAACAGAAATACCATGGAGCCTCATGTTAAAAATTGCAAGTTAATTCATGAAGGCTGAAGTGTCACACTGTTCTTCCTTTGTTTACTTTTGCCATTTCTGTATCAATTTTTACATGACTGATATACATGTAGCAGCAAGCAGCAAATTCAAGCTTTCTTAGTCTGGAACCTTTTTTTTTTTAATTTCTCTGATCATGCGTTGTTTTTGATTATCGCAAACCTCATCATTAAATTAAAAATAGCAACAATTTTGCGACCATGGACGAAACCTACACATTTTGTTTTGTGGGACTTGTGTAAAGAAACAAGGGAACAAAAGAAAAACTCTATCTCTAATTGTTTTCTGTGGCTGCTTATCATGGCAAAGTTTATTTTGTTTCTGTGTGGTAAGGAAAAAAAACTGAGGCTGAAGGTTGATGAGAAGCAGACGTAACGCAACATGAATAAAGCCAAATGAAAACCGCAGACTGAATAATCTGCATATTAAATGACAACTGTTGTTTGTTTCTAATCTTTCCTACAAAGATAAATGTTTCGAACTGTCAGCCCACCAACAACTTCTGAAACACTTAAATAAACTAGAATAAGACCATTTGATGAGGACATTATTTAAGCTTTGAGATACGGCGCAGATTAATAAAGTGGCGGAGATATTTGTGGCTCGTGCAGCTTGTCACATGCATGTCAAGCGGCGTTAGGTTACATGATAAATCAACTGGAACGAATTGTCAAGTCAACGAAAGTGCAACTGATCTCCCAGTTTTGGGAAAGAAGTTTTCTCGCAATGCTTTCGTTTTCTTTATTGCACAAGAACTTCGCACAAAGGTGCCAAGTCGGGCAACCAATAATTTTTCCAGTCGCCCGATGCCAAAAGTTAGTCACCTCAGGCGACGGGGCGCCACTAGAGCACAGCCTATGCATCACACAGTCACATTAAGGCATATCAAAGATGCAACCATCCAAGACCTCCAAAATGAGTGAAATAAGGAACAAATTTAAATTTTAATCACCTTAAAATCTTCATTTTTCTCACCATCCTTTACAATAACTCTCTCCTCCCACCTTCTCTTCTTCCTCACAAACATTCCAACAAAATTGGCTGTTTTTACTGATTGTTTCTCGGCAAAGTTTGCCCCCGAAAGTTCCTGTGAAATCAGCTGACTTTTCCGTAAATTTACCCCTGAAAATCCTGTGAAAATTAACTTTTTTTCTGCGACCTATCAGAAGTCCTGACAAGAAGCAACTCAAAGTTATACAGTGTAGATCTATAAACATGTTTGTTCACTTAATTAGTACTGCACACGTCTATTCAATCAGAAAGACTATAATCATTTTTTTCTGTAGAAAGCCTATTTCTAGCACCATGCACTTCTTGAGTCAAAAACATTGTCTGAATCCAATTCTTCATGTCAGTAATTTTTGTTCATGTATTTCAGTATCATTGCAAGCAACTGTGGGTTTTCCATTTTTGTAATTTTCAGGCCTCAGTCAATGAATACAGCATGCAATAGTTGCTAAAGACAAAATAATACTTATTTCAGGAAAACTGAGTGAATTCTGATCACTTTTCCACAGTTCTGGCATTTAAAACACCACATTTTCACAAGAGCCGCAATTTGATATTTATTGCAGCAGCTATCAAAAATCTGCTGATTGGATCCCATGCTTAGAAAACAATTACAATCATGTAGTACATGTTGATAAATGTATTGTTTCTAGGTTTATGGGGTTGGGTAAGGTGGTTGAACCTTGTAGGGGATGCTATTATTATCCTTTTGATCTAATCACCTGTATATATTCTTTATGTACAAATCTTGAAATAAAGAAATAAATAAATAATAAAATAGTCTACATATTTCCAAAGCTTCTGAATGTCAATTGTCAACTGAACCAGAAATAACATTCACCACAAACCTTTCTACACCTTTTTTCAAACCATACCCTTTTTGGATCATGTGTATTTTGTGCACCCCTCGACCAATACCTATATAGCCCAAATAAGGGAGTACCCCCCCCCCGCCAGGTGGTTTTGTGCCAACATTAGGGCGAGCCTGGTAGCTTGGAATGAATAGGTCTGTAGGTCTGTGCAGTGAAACTATTTGGTCCAATAGACTAAGAATTTTCGAGAGAGCGTGTTTTTATACGACTTTTGAGGTGAAAACACAGACCAATAACAAGCTGCCTGTGTAAGCAAACAGCGGGGTAAGTAAGATAAGGATGCATGTACATGTGCGGCGAAAGGTATTTTGCAAAACGAGTGTTTCGCTCCCGTGTTGTCTGCCCATGAAACACGAAAATGTATTCATACCAAGGAAATCAAAACTAATACACCTTTTCAAAAACAGAAAACATTTGTAAAAACAGTTGGGACTTAAATTCTATACTTCAGAAAATCACCTGACCAAGGTTATAAACGTCTTTCGCCCAAACATTGCTTAAAACGCCAGGTTATGTTCCCTTACAGAGGGCTTACATGTTGCTTACCTCGTTGGCTGAGAATTCCTCCCGTAATTTCATAATTGAGTGCATTAGGATTCTCTGCTCTAGTCCTTGTCATCTTTCACATTGTAATCGTGTTCCTCGGTGAGTGCTTGAAAATAGCTGAATGATACATCTTCTGGAAACAAAGCGATCAAATGTCCAAGGGACTCTCTCTCCAAAAAGGCACGAAGCGAGGTGTCTCCGTCTTTGCTAGTTGCGCTGCCTGCGCTTTCTGTACGGTACGCCACTATGGCATATAATTCATGTTAACACACATATAGTCACCCGCACATCATTATACACTCCTCCAGTATACCCTTATGAACCCTAGTATACCCCTATATACCCTTATAAACCCTAGCATACTCCTACAAACTCTAGTATACCCTTATAAACCCCAGTATACCCCTATATACCATGGTATACCCCTATAGACCCTAGTATACCCCTATATACCCTTATAAACCCTAGTATACTCCTATAAACTCTAGTATACCCTTATAAACCCTAGTATACCCCTATATACCCTGGTATACCCCTATATACCCTGGTATACCCCTATAAACCCTGGTATACCCCTATATACCCTTATAAACCCTAGTATACTTCTATAAACCCAAGTATACCCTAGCAAACCCTGGTATACCCTTATAAACCCCAGTATACCGTTGTAAACCCCAGTATAACCTTATACACCTGAGTATACCCTAGTAAACCCTAGTATACTCCTTTAAATCCTAGTATACCCTAGCAAACCCTGGTATACCCTTATAAACCCTAGTATACCCTTATAAGCCCTGGTATACCCATATAAACCCTAGTATACCCTTATAAACCCTAGTATACTCCTATAAACCCTAGTATACCCTAGTAAACCCTAGTATACTCCTATAAACCCAAGTATACCCTAGCAAACCCTGGTATACCCTTATAAACCCTGGTATACCCTTATAAACCCTAGTTTACCCTTATAAACCCTAGTATACTCCTATAAACCCTAGTATACCCTAGTAAATCCTAGTATACTCCTATCAATGCTAGTATACCCTAGTAAACCCTAGAATACTCCTATAAACCCTAGTATACCCTAGTAAACCCTAGTATACTCCTATCAACGCTAGTATACCCTAGTAAACCCTAGTATACTCCTATAAACCCAAGTTTACCCTAGCAAACCCTGGTATACCCTTATAAACCCTAGTATACCCTTATAAACCCTAGTATACCCTTATAAACCCCATTATACCGTTGTAAACCCCAGTATACCCTTATACACCCTAGTATACCCTAGTAAACCCTAGCATACTCCTATAAACCCTAGTATACCCTAGCAAACCCTGGTATACCCTTATAAACCCTAACCCTAGTATACTGTTATAAACCCCAGTATACCCTTATACACCCTAGTATACCCTAGTAAACCCTGGTATACTCCTTTAAACCCTAGTATACCCTTATAAACCGTAGTATACCCCTATATACCCTTATAAACCCTAGTATACCCTTGTAAACCCTAGTATACCCTTATAGACCCTATTATACTCCTATAAACCCTAGTATATCCTTGTAAACCCTAGTATACTCCTATAAACCCTATTATACCGTAGCAAACCCTAGTATACCCTTTTAAACCCTAGTATGCCCTTATAAACCCTAGTATGCTCCTATAAACCCTAGTATATCCCTATATACCTTTATAAACCCTAGTATACCCTTATAAACCCTAGTATACCCCTATAAACCCTAGTATACCCTTATAAATCCTGGTATACCCTTATAAACCCTGGTATACCCTTATAAACCCTGGCATAAACCCTAGTATACCCCTATAAACCCCAGTATACCCTTTAAACCCTAGTATACCCTAGTAAACCCTAGTATACCCTTTCAAACCCTAGTATACCCCTATAAACCATAGTATACCCTTATAAACCCTAGTATATCCCTACAAACCTTAGCATACCCTTGTAAACTCCAGTATACCCTTATTAACCCCAGTATACCGGTATAAACCCTGATATACCCCTACAAACCCTAGTATACCCTTTTAAACCCCAGTATAGCCTTTTGAAACCCAATATACCCTTATAAACCCTAGTATACCCTTTTAAACCCCAGTATACCCTTATAAACCCTATAGTATACCCTTATAAACCCTAGTATACCCTTATAAACCCTATACTATACCCTTATAAACCCTAGTATACCCTTATAAACCTTAGTATACCCTTATAAACCCTAGTATACCCCTATAAACCCAATATAGCCTTCTAAACCCCGTCTACCCTTATAAAACCTTAGTATACCTCAGTAAACCCTATTATACCCTTGTAAACCCTATTATACCCTTGTAAACCCTAGTATACCCTATTCCCTATAGAAAAAAAAACTTTATTTCTTTTTAATTGATTTGAGGCTTTCCGGAAGTTCACATTAGTCCTCCACGCGTTGAGAATTGAGTCAAATTATGAGCCGATTGCATCTATGATAGCTTTGTTTTCCACTCGAGACCTATGCAATTGGATTTACAGAGGGGTAATGTAGTGACAAAGTGGCTGCAAACATTGACACTAGTCGGAACACTTGGAACAAAAATTCCGCAATATTTATGCTAACAATAAGATAAAAATCATCTCTATATGTGAATATCGATTATTGATTCCCTCCTTGTTGAAAGCGTCCAAAAAAATTATCTGAAAAGAAAAAACGCAATTTAAATCTTTAAGTTCCACTTCCGCGGAACTTCCGCTAATTCCTGATTTTAAAACTTGTGACTTTTCCCTTTGTTTTCGAGCAATTGTTTTTCTGTTGTATATTGAATGACTCTTTGTTGTCTTGTTCGTTCTTTGTTATTTGTTTTACGTCACGTGTGAGTTTCACATGTTTTTATATAGAACACCGTGGATGAGTCTTTAATTCTACACGATCGCGAGTAAATCTGCTTGCCTGGTTATTACTTAGTCTTTAGCTGTTAGGTATACTTCGTTTTCGTTTGATTATCTTAGCGTTATCGACTTAATTCTTTAATCTGCGATCAACGAAAGAGGTTGAACAGATTTGAGTTGGCAAGAATATATCTTAGTGTTAATGGTGGGCGACGTCATTTGATGCGAGCAACTACACCAGATATTCATAACGTCTTGCCCAGTTATATTCAAGAATATTTTCCTGCTGTAATTTTTCAGCGATCTGGCTTTACAAAGGCGATAATTCATTTCATCGACACTGAGATCGTTAAGGGTGTTAACTTCTTGAAGATAAGCGAGGGTCTGGCATCATTAAATTTTCGTGAATATCTACAAAGAAGACGACTCTACTGACTCCAGTGCTTGTGGCAGTTTTCCTGTCAACTTGTCTGACGCAACATATTTCCACAGCAATGTTCTTTATTCTTTTCCTAGTAATGATCAATTAATGAAAATTTTCCTATACAATTTCAGAACAGGTCCATCTATGTAAAAGCGATGAACAGTTTGTCTGTGTCAGCCTTGTCTTGCGATCACACCTGCAAGATTAGTCGTAATGTCGGATTGGTGAGAGAAACAGACAATGCATTCGTTACGCAGTTCAGTCAGTTGTTTATCAGTTTGAACGAATTTGGAGAAGTCGTTGCCTGGAGATTAACCAAGTGTACAACTTTTAGTGAAATTGAAGACCTTCTAGTTGACCTCAAGAAAAGGAATTCGCTCACCGGAAATACAGTAGAGCTTGTTTGCGTCGATGATTGCTGTCGTGTTCGTAACAAATACGCCAATATCTTCCCCAATGCAGCCGTTAAACTTGACCTGTTTCATGCTTGTCAAAGAATTACTAAAACATTCTTGCGACAAAATTCATTGTATAATCAAGTCACCAAGGAATTTGTTCAAGTATTTAGAGAGGATGACGACCAAGGTCGAACGCGTCATAAAAATACACCTGCGAAAGAAAAGATTGAAAGAAATCTGAATTCTTTCGTTGACCGCTGGAGTAACATTCCAGACAACCCCCTTACCAATGCGACATTCGCAGAGATCATTAACCTGCATAAACATATTAAGAAAGGGTGTTTATCAGACATTCCTCCTGGATGTGGCACCGAGCGAAACGAAGGCCTCCACCGACTTTTGAACAGATCTCTGATTTCAGGAGCTACTCTTATTTCCGTAGAATTAGCCATCGCATTATTGACTATTTTATTTTACCATCATAACATAAAAATCTCAGCAGAAAAACACATTTGCAGTACAAGAGTTACGCCTGTGGCCCCAGCTAATGTACGCGAGGACGATGTTCCTTCGGTGACCGAAAACGTGCCACTGAAACGAGGAACACCAGTAACTGAGGAAGCAAAAGCGGCGGGACATTCTTCCATTGATGCGCACAGTAAAGTAAACGAAACGGAACCTCTTATCGTGATGGCTGAAAGCGTCGAAGACCTTTGCCAAGAATCAGTTGCTGCTGCTCTTATTACAGAAATGCTTAACTTACGAGAGATGATAGAAAATGTGAACAAGAAGAGCTGTGATCGATCCTTCAGTGCCCTTGACATTCTTCATCTCAACAAAATGACCCAACGTTTAGTAGGAGACGTGTAGGCCTTCCACCCCCATTTTACGTGATTAAATGTAGCCCTTGGGGACATCAGAGTCTACCGGGAGATATTCATTAGGTGCAATGAGACGTGACTTGCGGTTGCCTCAACACTGGAAACATGTGGTCGATTGTGAAAGCGACAAAAGAAACTTCCAAGCCAACTACACGGAGTTCGTGCAAGGCTTTTTATGGATATTTTTGAGTGTATTTAATGTCGAAGGCAAAAGTCGCGGGTGAGAGTGAGGGTGAGGGTCGAGGGTAAGGGAAGAAAATGGAAAAAATCAAATAATATATAAATAAATACGAAAATAACAAGGAAATGGAGGGCCTGTCATGGAACAGCACCTTGCCCCTGCATACACACCTCTATGAATAAAAGTTAGAAAGTACTGCGATTGCAGATCTACCATAGCGCGAATTTACATAAATAATCATATAAAGGATTTTCACGCGACGTCATAAAAAAATAAAATTCAAAAGTAAACAAATTTTCATCTTGGGGTTCATACAAAACACTCACCCTCACCCTTACCCGTGGCTTTTACCCTCGACCCTCGACATTTAGCTACACTCGATATTTTCCCTCCTTTCTCTCGAGCTCCTGTGCCTTTCTTGATGATTCAAAACTTCAGAAATAGGGTTTCATTTCTGACTGTCTTTTTTCCAACTATAGACTCTAGCATGGCCGTAGCCAGAATGAGGAAAACCATAGCCCGTTCCAGCAAAGAAAACGGCGAGCGAAAAGAGTTGGAGGGAGTTGGGGGAGTGGGGAGAAAGACGTTCCCTCATGTCAGGAACTTGTTGAAAACGAGACAAATATCTCGGATAAGCAAAGCATTGCTGAGATACTAAACTCGTTTTTTGTCGATCAACCGAAGAAACTGGTTGCAGCGCTTGAGCTTAGCTCGTTGAACGTCATCTCAACGACGACTTCTATCAGAAAAGGCATTGGTGCATTTGACCTCCCAAGAATAACTCAGAAGAGGGTTGTAGAGTTGCTGTTATCTATTCCAACCCATAAGGCCACCGGAGACGACGTCATCAGTGCCAAAATACTTAGAATTGCTGCTCCAGCAATTGCACCATCGCTGACGAAGTTATTGAATTACTGCCTGTCTGCACAGACTTTCCCTACTATCTGGAAGATCGCAAAAGTCAGCCCTGTTTTTAAAGGAAACGGCAGTAGGAACAATAAGAACAACTATAGACCGATTTCTGTGCTCCCCATTCTTTCGAAAGTGCTGGAGAAACACATTTGCGATCATCTATGTAACTTCTTGAAGGAGAATGATTTGTTCCACCCTCTCCAGTCTGGGTTTAGAAAATCTCATTCCACTGAAACTGCGCTTATCCAATTGTTAGACCAGTTACTGTTCAACCTTGACAATGATAAAGTCACTGGACTTGTTTTTATTGATTACAAGAAGGCGTTTGATCTGATCGACCATAAATTACTAATGTTAAAATTAAGGCCCTTGGAGTGGATGAGAGCAGGTTACCCCTATTCCGTGACTATCTGAATGGTAGATGCCAGTACGTGAACATAAACGGGTACCATTCTACTAAAAGGGCCATAACATCTGGAGCCGGTTCCACAGGGCAGCATCTTAGGACCAATTCTATTCCTTGTATTTATTAATGACTTACCTGCAACACCGCAGCACTCTGTGGCTGATATTTATGCCGACGACACAACTATTAGCTACTCCACCCATTATACGACGGCACCGAATGATATCTCGGACGGCCTTCAGACGGATATTGATGAAATCTTGAATTGGTCAGCAGACTACAAAATGATACTTAATGAAACCAGAACAAAATCTATGCAGTTGTTACTGGCAAACGGTTAGCCAAGAAAATGGAACAGTCCACTCTGCAGTTACACGTAAATTCTACTGAACTTGAACAAGTGAGCTCGCATAAACTATTAGGAGTCCCGATTGACAGCCAGCTTACTTTTGACCAACACGCGGTACGTTGAAAAACTATGCACGAAGCTATCGCAGAGAATCGCCGTGTTGCGGAAAATAATGCGCTTCCTGCCGCAAGACCAACGGAAACTCTACTATAATGCTATGATCAAGCAGACGATGCTATATGCATCAACCGTATGGACATCTTGTTCTGTCGAGAATATACAGAAAGTTTTTAAACTTCAGAAACGCGCGGCACGTGTAATTCTCGGGGCCGATACTAAAGCGAATAGCGTACAACTGTTTAGAAAATAGGATTGGGTTCCATTTTTTCACGAGGCCAAAGTGAGTAGGTTATTAATGGTATAAAAACGACTGTCTGGGGACTGTCCATCTTATATGTCTCAGATGCTGACGAGAAACGCTGATATCAATGAAAGACCAAGCAGACATGAACTATTAAAACCTTATCTGTCCCCGATTCAAACGGGAGTCAGAGGGAGGAAGGTCTTTCACAGTATCGACCACACGCCTCTGAAATATGATACCAAGTAATATTAGAAGCAAACCAAGTTTGGCAAGTTTTAAGAAGACCATGATTGATTATTTTAAGGACAGCTACAAACACTTAGGTCGTTTTATCCTCTAGTTTAATTGTGCTCCATTTTTTCATAGCGTATTTTAATTGAATTTTTATTATTCTAGTTTCTTGATTTTACCCAATATTTTTGTTCCTTTGTATTATATATTGAGGGCCACTGGTTTTTCAGTTTTTTACTGTCACGTGTCTACCCTCGTTAAATAAAGTTGATTATTATTATTATTATTATTATTATTATTATTATTATTATTAGGCTGGCTTTCCAGGGATATGCTTGGGATTAGAAGGGTGTAGTAGGGTTTACAAGGGTGTTTTAGGTTTTACATAACTAAAATGAGGTTTAAAAGGGTGTTACGGTTTTTAGAGTGTACAGGGGTTTACTAGGATATTTTGGAATTTACACAGGTATAACAGGGTTTACTAGAACATTTTGGGGGTTTACTCAAGGTTTTATAAGCATGACTAGGGTTTTCAAGGGTTTACAATGCTCTGCTAGGGTTCAATAGGGCAAACAACGGCTTACAAGGGCATAACGGGGTTTAGTAGGGTATACTAAGGTTTAAAAAGGTGTGATGGGGTTTACTGGGGTGCGCTAAGGTTTACAGTAACGTTACTAGGGTACCCTAAGGTTTACTAGGGCTAGCAAGGATAAAATAAGGGTTTATTAAGGTTTATAAGGGTATACTAGGGTTTGCTAGGGTATACTAGAGTTTATAAGAGTATATGAGGGTTTATAAGGGTATACTTGAGATTAGAGTGGTATACAGGGGTTTCTAAGGGTATACTGGGGTTCGTAGTGGTATACAGGGGTTTATAAGGGTATATTAGGGTTTATAAGGGTATGCTGGGTTTTTCTAGGGTATACTAGGTGTCACAAGGGTATAAAAGGATTTACAAGGGTATACTAGGGTGTATAAGGGTATACTGGGGTTTACAACGGTATACTGGGGTTTATTAGGGTATACTAGGGTTTATAAGGGTATACCAGGGTTTATAAGGGTATACTAGGGTTTATAAGGGTATACTAGGGTTTATAAGGGTATACCAGGGTTTATAAGGGTATGCTTGGGTTCATAGGGGTATACTAGGGTTTGTAAGAGTATACTAGAGTTTATAAGGGTATACTAGGGTTTATAAGGGTATACTAGGGTTTATAAGGGTTTACTAGGGTTTATAGGGGTATACCAGGGTTTATAAGGGTATGCTAGGGTTTATAAGGGTATACCAGGGTTTATAAGGGTATACTAGGGTTTATAATGGTTTACTAGGGTTTATAAGGGTATACTAGGGTTTATAATGGTTTACTAGGGTTTATAAGGGTATACCAGGGTTTATAGGGGTATACCAGGGTTTATAAGGGTATACTAGGGTTTATAGGGGTATACTACTGTTTGTAAGGGTATATAAGGGTTTATAAAGGTATACCAGGGTTTATAGGGGTATACCAGGGTTTATTAGGGTATACTAGGGTTTATAAGGGTATACTAGGGTTTATGAGGGTTTAATAGGGTTTATAGGGGTATACCAGGGTTTATAAGGGTATACTAGGGTTTATAGGGGTATACTACTGTTTGTAAGGGTATATAAGGGTTTATAAAGGTATACCAGGGTTTATAGGGGTATACCAGGGTTTATTAGGGTATACTAGGGTTTATAAGGGTATACCAGGGTTTATAAGGGTATACTAGGGTTTATAAGGGTATACTAGGGTTTATGAGGGTTTAATAGGGTTTATAGGGGTATACCAGGGTTTATAAGGGTATGCTAGGGTTTATAAGTGTATACCAGGGTTTATAAGGGTATACTAGGGTTTATAAGGGTTTACTAGGGTTTATAAGGGTATACTAGGGTTTATAAGGGTATACCAGGGTTTATAGGGGTATACCAGGGTTTATAAGGGTATACTAGGGTTTATAGGGGTATACTACTGTTTGTAAGGGTATATAAGGGTTTATAAAGGTATACCAGGGTTTATATGGGTATACCAGGGTTTACAAGGGCATACTAGAGTTTATAAGGGTATACTAGGGTTTATAAGGGTATACTAGAGTTTATAAGGGTATACTAGGGTTAATAAGGGTACACCAGGGTTTATAAGGGTATACCAGGGTTTATAGTGGTATACCAGGGTTTATAAGGGTATACTAGGGTTTATAGGGGTATACTAGGGTTTGTAAGGGTATATGAGGGTTTATAGGGGTATACTAGGGTTTATAAGGGCATATCAGGGTTTATAAGGGTATACCAGGGTTTATATGGCTATACCAGGGTTTACAAGGGTATACTAGAGTTTATAAGGGTATACTAGGGTTTATAAGGGTATACCAGGGTTTGTAAGGGTATGCTTGGGTTCATAGGGGTATACTAGGGTTTGTAAGAGTATACTAGAGTTTATAAGGGTATACTAGGGTTTATAAGGGTATACCAGGGTTTATAGGGGTATACTAGGGTTTATAGGGGTATACCAGGGTTTATAGGGGTATACCAGGGTTTGTAAGGGTATGCTAGGGTTTGTAAGAGTATACTAGAGTTTATAAGGGTATACTAGGGTTTATAAGGGTATACCAGGGTTTATAGGGGTATACTAGGGTTTATAGGGGTATACCAGGGTTTATAGGGGTATACCAGGGTTTGTAAGGGTATGCTAGGGTTTATAGGGGTATACTTGGGTTTATAAGAGTATACTAGAGTTTATAAGGGTATACTAGGGTTTATAAGGGTATATCAGGGTATACTAGGGTTTATAAGAGTATACTAGAGTTTATAAGGGTATACTAGGGTTTATAAGGGTATATCAGGGTTTATAGGGGTATACTAGGGTTTATAAGGGTATATCAGGGTTTATAGGGGTATACTAGGGTTTATAAGGGTATATAGGAGTATACTAGGGTTTATAAGGGTATATAGGGGTATACTAGGGTTTATAAGGTATACTAGGGTATACTAAGGATGTCCGGGTGACTATATGAGTGTTAACATGAATTACTTGCCGCCACTATCAAGCCCTCCATAGTCCGTCTGCGTGGAACCGAGAGAGATCTGGTTTCCGGGAAAATCAGGATCGCGTATCGAGGATCGAGGAGCGGAGATCGAAGATCGGCGATCGGGGATCATATGTAAAATCTAAAAACGAAATGACAGAACAAAAACATGAGCGGAAATGAAATGAAAATGATTTTCGATCTCATATCCTGCGAGAAGCATGTTATTAGAGGAGAAACGCTGTTACGTCCCGGATAATTATTCCTTAAACTTGAGCATTTTACTGTGGCAATAGGGTTTATTATTCTGGTTAAATTTTTTTGTCAATGGAAACTTCGATTAATACCTCAGTAAATGATGCCAAATACGAAGGAAATTTTTGTTATAACTATTGTGTGCAATGATTTGACATGGTTTATCGAGCAATTGGTAGCCACTGTCAAAGTGCGAAAGATCCACTGTGTTGGCATGTTATTTGATCTCCCGCGGAGTTCGGTCTTTACTCTCGGTTTCCTAATACCACGAGGAGCGGTAAGTAAGTAATCAAACACTCAACTAGATACGGTTGTTTTATTTCACAATGTAGGTGGTGGCGGGCCGTTCGTCTATTTTATTTTTATTTTATTTTGTTAGCTTCGCCGATTTAATATTGAATACACACAAACAAAACAAAGATACAGATAGTACAAAACAGGTAGGGACACCGCAACAGCTTACGCCAATTACTGCGGGTCCGGAATACATAAAATTGAACTGAAAATTACGATAAAAATTAATGTGTAGTTAGTAGCAGCAGTCAATGATTCTTGTCAAATTACGGAATTTGTCGCAACTTGTACAGATAGACTTGAATGAACGAGGATCTTCAGGGTCATATGATTTACAGAGTGTTGCTTATAGTAACTGAGTAGGTGTGCTTTGAATGAATTGAGGGAAATGGTTACAGAAAGACCCATGTCGACAGCTAGAACGTTCCATAATTATTCTCACTGTGCAGATGAAAAAAGACGTCTGATATGTTGTTGTTTTGCACTTTCTGGGAACAAAAAAAGTTACATTTGTATTCCTACTGGATCTAGTTGCTCTTGAGAGGACGTGTCTTGTGGGGATTACAGTAGGGTTAACCTTAACTAGCCCAGTCACAGATTTGAAGAAGAAAACCATATTTAGATACTCGTGCCAGTAGGACACGGGAAGAAGACCCAGTTTAATCAGTCTGTCTTTATAAGATTCATCGCAGAGCAAAGGCAAGTTGAGGATTTATTTTGTAGCCCGGCGCTGAATCCGTTCCGTCTTACGAATCAGTTCTTTCGACTGAGGCGCCCACACTTGAGTGGCGTAGCCGAGATGTGACCTGACAAGCGTGAGGTAAATGACACGTCTCGCTGATGCATTCTTGATAAACCTGGTGTTACGTCTCACAAACCCCAGTATCCTGTTTGACTTTGCGCACTGGTCGCACACCTGTTTGTTCCACGATAGCTTGTCGGAGATGACGACCCCAAGGTCCTTTTCTGCGCTGGTGACGCCAAGAGGGACCTCATTTATGTGGTACGTGTTGGACACAGGGTTGTGTTTCCGGGAAGTTCGTTGTGCCTTGCACTTAGATTCGTTGAACATCAGGCCGGTAGAGGACGACCAAGTGGCGAGGCTGCATCCTGTAATAATCCAGCGTCGGTTGGGGACTTTATGAACTTAAAGACCTTGGTGTCATCAGCAAAGGCAGCGATGCGGCTAAATTTTACAGTACCAAGGAGAGAATTCGCGTATAGGAGAAACAGCATGGGGCCCAGTATGTACCCCTGAGGGACTCCTGATGTCACTGGAAGTGCCTGCGAGTTCGCCCCGAGTGCCGTTACCCTCTGCGTCCGACCGTACAGGTAGGACACAAGCCAGGCCAGAAGCTTTCCGCTGAAACCGCAGTCACGCAGCTTCCTGAGTAGTTTGCGATGACTCACTTTGTCAAAGGCTTTCGACATAGCAAGGTAGTTAACATCAATCTGGCCCAAGTTGTCGAGTTGGGAGCAGTAGTCGAGTACCTCCACCAACTGCGTCACGCACGACCGCCCTGTTATGAAAACGTGTTGTGAGCTATCGATCAGACTGTACACGCGGTCTTTGATTGAGTTGAACACGCAGCATTACATCACCTTGGAAACCAGGCACACTCGTAGGTCTGACTAAGAAATAGGGAAACGTTCCCCTCCCAGCTGGTTGAGGAACTATCAACAGGAAAACGAAGAAGAAGCTTTTCAGAAAGCCATCAAAATGAGAAAAGTATGGTTTATTATGGCTATAAACGGCACTTAGTACAGCGGTATAATATGTAGGTTCTTCTTAGTACTGGGCATTGCGCCACAATAATTCGTTTGTTTTCACTTTAGCGATCTTCTTTTTCCTGTTCTTTCTCTGGTCTTTTCATAGGTCTTTCAGAATGGAGAAATAGGTAAATTTGAATGTGTTCTAGTATTTTTAAAGAAACTTAGTTTTCCCAACATTTTTTCTATCCGGCGGCCGATCCGTTATTTCTTCCCATCGTGTGTCAGTTTTCTTCGCGGGAAGTGGCTGCTCAAGCGTTTGCGTATCTCTTTAATGTGCGTGTTAAAATAGAAAAACATTCCACCCAAGCTCGAACTTAACAATTAAAGGTTACACTGGTTAAGCCTAGACAGATCCTGCTCAAAAAATAAAACGTTACTCACAAATATCCCCAAAAGTTGCTTAAAAGTTGCTTAAAATAGTAAAAGTTGCTCAAAAAAAAAATTAAAAGTTGCCTGCTGACACACACGAGATGCTGACCAGGATTTCCTTGATTCGCTCATAAACAGAGATTTTGCTCATCGACTTGTATTTGCCAGTATTCTTGGCCACTTTACGTTTTTCAGGCTCCGAAAGTTCTGCACCTTTTTCAAAAATTGCAACCTGGATTGGATCTCTTTGATGTTGTTCTGAACCGGGTTCTTCATTGTCAGAAGAGACAGAAGGAAGCGCCTTGCCGTCCGCCATTTTAGAGCCACGTAGTTGTACATAATTTGCAATATCAACACAGGATACCCATACTGGAAATGGACTTACATCCCACACCTCCATATTTGGAATTTTTCAACTCATGATACCCAACCGATCAAAACGCAAGAGATTTTCTAGTGAAATTCTTGTGAATCTCCAAAGAAAACGTGTTAAAATATCGGTTACTTATGAACGTGATTTTAAAATAGTGAAAATATGCCAAAAATATGCTAACTTTTAGACAACATGCTGTAAAAATAAGTGGCTCACTCCTCGAAAAGTTGCTCAGAATAGTAAAAGTTGCCCAAAAGTTGCCGAGCAGAAGCTGTCTAAGCCTAACACTGGTACGTGACTTGGGCAACATAGCATATATAGGGCCGTAATAAGCCTTAAAACTGAGGGATCTACACCCAAGCAGGGAAGGGGTACCCCCATAAATTTCGGATAGGTGTGTGCAGCGAAGGGTCTGAAACCCTGACCCTATTTGACGATGAAGCAAACGAAAATCGATACCCTATGTAAGGTCAAAACCCGAAAAAAAACCGGAAAGAATCGGCGTGAAACAAAAGCCGGATTCGGCAGGCTAATAGGGAACGATCCAAACAACGGCTTACTGCCGCGGAAAAACACAAAATTTATCATTTGATTTTCGTTTACTTGGGTATCTTTTAGCTGATACAATTTACGCACCCTATTTAAGGATCACACAGGGAACAATATGCCAAAATGGGCAAAAATGATAACCTATTTAAGGATCAAGAACCTAAAAAGCAACACCCTAACCCGCGGCGTATACCTATATAATAATAATAATAATAATAATAATAATAATAATAATAATAATAATAATAATAATAATAATAGTAATAATAATAATAATAGCTTTATTGGCAACATTTGTACGTAGTAGCTCTTCATTTACCAATTAACGCTAAATCAAATTAAATCAAATCAAATGTTGGTTTTTGGAGAGAGGGGAAAACCGGAGTACCCGGAGAAAAACCTCTCGGAGCAGTTTAGAGAACCAACAAACTCAGCCCACTTATGACGCCGAGTCCGGGAATCGAACGCGGGACACATTGGTGGAAGGCGAGCGCTCTCACCACTGCACCAAACCTGCTCTCCGGTCCACATATAGTACTCCCACATATAGCCCTTATGTGGAAGTACCCCCCAGGAATCGACGCAAAGAATGCTCTCATAATGCGGGCTGCTTTCAGACCTCTGCTCTGTTGAGAGTTACAGGAAAGAAATCCAGAAACTAAACCAAACTTGGGTGTGAGAAACTTTTTCGACAAATTTCGCTAAAATCCAATAACTTAAGTATTCGTTAGGCCGTAAGGAATATACGCAAAAATAACCCAATATTTTGCCATCCAAAGATTTGCACAGTTTTCACAAGTGATCGAAGATGGTGTCAAAGCGGTATACCGACAATCACGAAGAATAGCCTCATTCATATTTCGCGAGAAAGTTGATGCTCAGTTCAACGAAAGATTGGTTATGATCGTAAGAAATAGGTTTGGTGTGGGAAATTTGTCTGAAAACAAAACCAAAAACCACCGCCTGGAAATTGGTTCGAATGTTGATGTAATCAAAAGCCCAAATGATGCTTCGCGTTTAAAATGTCAAAGCAGGGGCGTAGCCAGGATTTTTCCACAGGTACGCACAATTTTCGAGATCTCCCTCTCCCCCCCCCCCCCCCCCCCACAAGTCTCCAATGTTTTTCACGTGCCCTTATGAAATTTTCTTTTACCATCGGCATGAGGTTATGTTCTAAGCGTATGCGTTCTTACTTGCCTATGAAATATCACCTAAGTCGTGAAATTCTGTGTTGCTTTTTTTGAGTTTATTGAAGGACTTCGCTTGTACCACATTACACATTGCCAGGATTGTTTTCCTTGTAAAAGCACCTACGTATCCTTAATGGAACCCTAGTTAAGTTTCACTTACGTTAGCGCTTGTTAGAAATCTACAAAAGGACAATCAAGAATGTGTACGTTGGACATGTGTACATCTCCACGAACTATAGACTCAAATCCTGAGGTTATGTAAAATATAACTGTCTATATCTGTAGGGGCCGAATCTAGGATTTATTTGAAGGGGGTTTGATTATACGACCGCTGAAGGCGAGAGTTTCTAGCGGGTGTCAGGGGCATGCTTCCCCGGGAAATTTTGAATTGTTAGTCCTCGGAAATGCGATTTCCAGCTTTCTCAGGGGCAAATAAAAATTATTCAATAGCTGTAAATTTAAGTCAACTCTTGCGAAGAAGAATATTCTAAAAACGAGCGACATTTATCGATGTATATTCGAATTTATATTTACAAATCTATATTGAATTCAGTTGATTTGACATGAGCAATATTGAGTTCAGGCTGAAAGGCTTGCTTTACGTTTCTATGCAACTTTGGGATTCATTAAAAGCTGAAGAAACATGAAGCTAATCCTAGCAATAAGCACACCAAAGCTTATCTTAGCGCTGATACATCAGGTATGTCGACATCGGTATGTTATTTTATATTATGCAGATCCAAACCGGCTAAGTTTGCTGCTGTGAGCGACATGCTCTATTGCTTTCAATGTTTACCTTATTTTAATATTTTCACCAGAGTTTTGTGGTAACTGCAAGGTTTTAGACGTTATAATTAACACCTTAATTTTAGAGGATATAACAACGAATCTGCTACTGAGGAAGAGGCAGCAGCCTCGAAACGCTTGGCGTTTAAAACTAATTTCTAGCACATTTTCAAAAAGTTCCAAAATGTTTATTTATGACATCTGTGCTACACAGTTTCATCAAACTATTAATTTTAGGGGAGTCGACCGAATCCCCCCGAATAGAACCACCCTTGGATCCGCAGTCCTCACCAGGCTTTTTTTTTTTTTTAGAAATTTACAAAAAAAAAACCGTCTTCATCTCCAAGAACAATAAATCAAAGTCCTGAGTTAAGTAAAATATAACTGCCCATAGCTTTCACAGAAGTTATAGCTGGTTTTCCTTTACAGGCACCGAGAAAATCTGCTGTCTTTCCTTCCAATAAATTCTGAAATGACCTCATTAAAGTCGATTTTCTCATGTATTTGAAGTTATATCACGGGTAGCGAGGACTACCTAGCAAGTGATTTCCCGGATCGGTTATTGTAATAGTATTCTCTATAGACTTCCTTCGGTTAAGCACGAAAAGCTACAACGGGATCAAAACATCGCAGCTCGTTTAATCACAGGAAGCAGTCGGAGAGACCATATGACCCCAGTGCTTGAGAATCTGCATTGGCTTCCTGTTAGGTCACGTATCACTTTTAAGATTTTACTCTTAACCTACAAAATTCTGAATGGACAATCGCCTAGCCATCTTACTGCGCTTATCAGTTCTTATAAACCAGTTCGCTATTTACTTTCTTCCGATCATTTACTTTTACAAGTTCCGAACGTCATGACAGCCACCTATGGTCAAAGAACCTTCTCTTATGGCGCCCCGAAACTATGGAACAGTCTGCCTAAATCTTTAAAAAAAGTCTGAGACTGTAACTATTTTTAAGAAGAAACTTAAAACATTTCTTTTTGCGATTACGATTACGATTACGATTACGATTTTACTTACTTATTTTCTCGTTACATAAGATTATATGTATAATTGAGATTTCAGCTCCCCGCTGTGAGCGCTTTGAGAATTTTAAATGCGCTGACAAATACTTTGCTATTATTATATTATTATTAAAGGTCAAATGAACCGAGATATCAAAGTTTTCTTCTTAAGTCAATTTTTATTGAATTGTGTAGCTTAAGTAAGAAATAAACATTTTCTGGAGTTTCGGAGTGATCGGGTATTGTATCTTAGCCCCCGTTTATATGGAGAAAAGTTGTCCCGGGTAGAAGGGTCACTCTCCTAGGCGAGTCAACTTTACCGAGCGTTTATATGAGAAAAAATTGACCCTTTTGCCCGAGCCAGCAGCACACGCGCATGCTCTGATTGTCTTACCTTGACCCGAGTTTACCCGGCTAGGCGAGCCAAAGTGTTTATATGGAGAAAAGTTGGCTCGGCTAGGAGGGTGACCCTACCATCGAAAGAGGGTGACCCTTCTAGCCGAGCCAACTTTTTGTTTCTCATGTAAACGGTTCGCCAAGTTTTGTAAGGAAATGTATGAAAAGTTGGCTCGCCCAGGGTAGCTTGGGTAGGCGGGTGGCCCTTCTACCCGGGACAACTTTTCTCCATATAAACGGGACCTTAGAGATATTGGATGCTGAAATGTGCTTCGTTTTGGCTTTCGTATTCGTAGAGCGGTCGGGTGAATTGTCGGGAATTTGTCGGAATTAGCAGTTGTGACGTCACTGTTAGTGAGGTGAAAAATTCCGGTAACATTAAA
>JAEMWC010001116.1:105000-147500 GCA_016490735.1 Pachyseris speciosa | reverse complement strand
AAAATTAATTTCTTTACTTATGTCATTGTTTCTTGCTCTGGCCGAGAGGGACACGGGCCTCTCGGCAGACACCACGACAAAAAAAAACTAAAAAAAAAAAAAAAAAAAAAAGGGTAATTTAAGAAGCGGCTCCTCGCTAAGCGACGGCCGCTTAAAAAAAAAAGGTATTACTAGAAGCGGTTCGTCGCTAAGCGACGGCCACTTTAAAAAAAAAGGGTATTACTAGAAGCGGCTCGTCGCTAAGCGACGGCCGCTTAATAACTGAAGGCAGTGAAGCTCTGAACGAAACCTCACCACGCGAAGGCCAGAAATCTTTTTGTTTGTCTACCTGTAATAAATTGCCTTTTAGTCAATTAAAGTTTACACTCTATATTATTACGCGAAGTTTAGATACAACGATGCGAGCATCGAGAAAATAATCATGATCACTCAAAATATAACCTGTAAAGCCTTCTTACCTTTATTCAATAGCCGCCTTGTGCCTTCTAGCCGTTTTGAACGCCATTTGGTCGATTTTGTTTCCTACGAGTACTGTACATTACAAGATAACTGAAGGCAGGGGGCTCCGAACCAACCCTCACCACGCGAACGCCAATAAATTCCAAACAAATCGACCTCCTGTACCTTTGTCTTGGTTTCTTGACAGATGTAGATCTGTCAAGAAACCAAGACAAAGGTACTTTACTTATATCATTGTTTTTTCCTCTGGCCGAGAGGGGCACAGGCCTCTCGACGGACAAAAAAAACTACAAAAAAAAAAAAAAAAAAAAGGGTATTACTAGAAGCGGCTCGTCGCTAAGCGACGGCCGCTTAAAAAAGAAATTCTGAAAGAATTCATAAGCGGCCTTTTTCACCATCCAAGGCGGATTAACGCACAGGATTCGGTTGAAGTCGATAGTACATTAGTTCAAACGACTAATCCTCGGATTTGTTTCACACAAAGTGAAGAATTGGGTATAAAGCGGCTTCTTAGATCCGTCGACCACTTTTTCGACGATAACCGATATCTCCACCACTGCAAAGCTAAGCTAGCTTTAACTACAAACAACGTCACGCAATCAAAACAGCTGCGTTGTTGATTTCATTCAGTATTGCACCATCTCGCAGTAACTCGTGGCTAGGCTACTACTCGGTCAACAGGATTCAAAGGCTTTTGCGATTCGTGACTCCTACCCCTAAATAAAATTTTTATTTCAAGAATACGGAATTCGAATACTGCATGGTTTGAACTTTCCATAGGTAGGAAAATTATTATCAAGCGATAAATACAAGGCGACTTACAATTTTTCACGCATTCCACAAAATTTAATGTGTTTACTTGCACAAACTTAACTCCGCGTGAGCAATTTTTAGTTTTCCATTTTGTTAGAATAAAAAACGTTCTAATATTTGTAAACTACATTGTTTCTTGTTTCTTTTGGTGTAAAACTAGACTCATAAGGTGATATTATACAGGAGGAAAGTTTTTCAAAAGATTGCATACTTTTCTACCGGAAGCGACGTTAGGCGGTTTCCTGTTTCTCAAACTTAGCAGTAACCGTACGCAAATGGTGGTTTTATTTTCCTTTTAAAAGAATAATAGTTTCGGAATTTGAATAGGATATGTTTCTAGCTTCCAGGAGAGACAAAAATTATTACACAACGCCGGGTAAAAGGCTAGTTACAAACGACTTACTTTCACAAAGGCGAGAAATTGTACCAGTCCAAGTCGCTGTGAATATTTTTAAATGAGTTATTTGTGGTTTACCGCAAACAAAAATATTTCAAGTTTTTCTTCTTAGTTACTGCAAACTGCTTTCCAAATTCAAATAGCCCGTATTTTTGGCTCTCCAATGAGATAAAAATCATTGTCAACTATTGAACTGATAACGAGAGAGACGCGTTTTCGCGCAACTGACAACTTTGACAAAATTAATTTATGCTCAAGTAAACACAAACAGCTCAAAGCGTACAGCTGTGTGTGGAATCGGGTTCAGTAAAAATTTCTAAGTACGCGTATTTCAGAGAAATAAAAGCAAATCTTTCTTCAATATGAAATCTTTTCGTTTGGCTACCTCGGTGTAATAAATTGCCTTTTAGCCAATTTAAGTATATATTCTCTGCATTATTTACGCACAGTTTAGATACAAAGACGCGAGCATCGAGAAAATAACCATAATCACGCAAAATATAACCTGTAAAGCCTTTTTTACCTTTATTCCATACCCGCCTTGTGCCTTCCAGCCCTTTTAAAAGCCATTTTGTCGAATTTTTTTCCTATGAGTACTGTACGTTATAAAGTAACTGAAGGCAGAGGGGCCCTGAACGAACCCTCACCACGCGAAAGCCAATAAATTCCAAACAAATCGACCTATCTCCTCTAATTGTCACCAGAGATACGGAAGATTATATGCCAACCCGTCCGACGTTCTTACTTACTCAGAAGGAAAGTTTTTCAAGAGATTGCATACTTTCTACCGGAAGCGAAGTAACGCAGTTTCCGGTTTCTTAAACTTAGCAGTAACCGTACGCAAATGGCAGTTTTATTTTCTTTTTAAAGAAAAACAGGGAAGCACATGTATTACAAATATGAAGTTTCGACCACTTGAGTTGTCGAAGCCGATTAAATTATGTTTATATCTCGAACAATCTCGTTACATGTAAAGTAAATTCACTGAAAGTTATGGACTTTCTTCAAAGTTTCATAGGCCTTATGAATTATTTTAAACGTTGTTACAATTTATCATTCTGGAAAAGAAACACAAATATCAAAAGATTTTGTTTAAAACAACGGCATCGTGTTTCGAAACTATAAATATCTGTCCAATCAGAAGTGCCCGTTCCCACGAGTGAAACAGGCAAAACATAACTTGCACGCAATATCGGGAAAGCAAGCGTAATGCTCCTCTCGGTGAATTTTAGTCAATTAAAGTTTATACTCTTTGCATTATTACGCGAAGTTTAGATTCAACGACGCGAGCATCGAGAAATTAATTTATATAATCACTCAAAATATAACCTGTACAGCCTTGTGACCCTTATTCCATAGCCTCCTTGCTGAAGTTTAGCCGTCATTTTTAACTCCATTTCGTTGAATTTTTTCCTACGAGTACTTTACATTATAAAATAACTGAAGGCAGGGAAGCTCTGAACGAAACCTCACCACGTGAAGGCCAGAAATCTTTTTGTTTGTCTACCTGTAATAAATTGCCTTTTAGTCAATTAAAGTTTACACTCTATATTATTACGCGAAGTTTAGATACAACGATGCGAGCATCGAGAAAATAATCATGATCACTCAAAATATAACCTGTAAAGCCTTCTTACCTTTATTCAATAGCCGCCTTATGCCTTCTAGCCGTTTTGAACGCCATTTGGTCGATTTTGTTTCCTACGAGTACTGTACATTACAAAATAACTGAAGGCAGGGGGGCTCCGAACCAACCCTCACCACGCGAAGGCCAATAAATTCCAAACAAATCGATCTATCTCCCTCAAATTGCCACCAGAGAGACCGAAGATTATATGCCTATCCGTCCGATGCGCGCCAGTTTCCAAATTCGGTTGCATGCGCTGTAGAAGCGTTCCGTTGTTTGCCCGGTAACCCAACGGGCGTACTACGCGTTCAAAAACTGAGAGATCAATCAGTGTCGAGAATATGGCATTTCATACTATGCTCAAGCTGGCAAAAATGGTCAGCCACGAAGCTACCTTTCTTTTCATAATCGCGTGACAATTCTCAACGAAAATCGTCTGGCCGAGAGCGGCACGGGCCTCTCGACGGACACCACGACAAAAAAAACTACAAAAAAAAAAAAAAACAAGAAATTCCGCGAGAATTAGAAGCGGCCTTTTTGACCATCCGAGCAGGATTAATGCACAGGATAAGTTCAAGTTGATCGTAATTCAATTTTTGTCACCTTTCAGTTGGCATGACAGTCAATTCGTCACTCCGAATTATAAAGGATTTTAAATTCAACCACGCTTTCAGAGGAGGTTTAGGTGGCCTAGCGGGTGCGCTCTTTTCGCATTGTAATGACAGCATAGGGTCGGTGGTTCAAGCCTCAGCAAAGTGAAGTTCATTTTTCTTGATCTCTCTTTTTTTTCTATTCCTTTTCACTTTTTTTTTCTTTTTTCTTTTGTCAACGCTTAAGCTGTAAACCTTTTTTGCAATTTAACACGGAAAAGTACTCAATCGATTCTATGGATATTCGCTACGCGAGAAACCAAGGCCAGCTGAAGCTTGACAAAACACTGGCACTTCGACTTGTTTGACAATTTCAAAGAAAGCGAACAATTTGGTATAAATCTGCGTCTTCGATCCGTTGACCAGTTTCTCGACGATAACCGATATCTCAATACTGCTAAGGTATGTTCAAACAACGCCACGCCAAAGAGCTGTGTTGGTTGATTTCACTTCCGGTTGTACTTCCGGTATTGCACCATCACTAACTCGGTCAATATTTGTTTATCTTCAAAACCGGGTCAAAAGGAACGCTCAAATAAATTCATTTCCTATAATTCTGACTAAACATTTCTTTTTGAAATGATTTCGCCATTTCCGACTCTGACACCTGTATTTTATAGCCACCAAAATCTACAAGTTCAGTTCAAAAACATTTACGGTCTTCCGAATAGCTTTAGTTAAGATCGGACTCGTTGTGAAATACTGCTCAAAATAAACGCTTTCAAATAAATTTCTTTGCTATTGGATGTACATTGGAGTAATTCAATTCTGACAAAACATTTATTTTCTCTGTAACCCTTGAGTATTGAAAGGCTTTTAAAGAGACGATGCGTGACCGACCGAATGACTTTATTTACTACAAAATTCACTAAGTATCGCAAGAGATGGCTCATTAGCGCAATCGGATAGGGGGCCGCAGTTGGGATCTGGAGGTCGCAAGTTCAAGTCCGGGCGCCGCTATTAAACAATTTATTTCTTCACTTTATGTAAATGTTTCTTCCTCTGGCCGGGCACGGGCCTCTCGGCGGACACCACGACGAAAATTAACCACATAAAAAAACCCGCGAAATTCTGAACGAATTCATAACCATCCGAGGCGGATTAACGCACAGGATTCGGTTGAAGTCGATAGTACATTAGTTCATTTTTTGTTGAAGGCGCCTTTCAGTTAGCGTGACAGACGATTCAGACAGACTCCAACACTTGTGACAGCTTGTCAAACTGTGTCAAAACACCAAATGACTAATCCTCGGATTTGTTTCACACAAAGTGAAGAATTGGGTATAAAGCGGCTTCTTAGATCCGTCGACCACTTTTTCGACGATAACCGATATCTCCACCACTGCAAAGCTAAGCTAGTTTTAACTACAAACAACGTCACGCAATCAAAACAGCTGCGTTGTTGATTTCATTCAGTATTGCACCATCTCGCAGTAACTCGTGGCTAGGCTACTACTCGGTCAACAGGATTCAAAGGCTTTTGCGATTCGTGACTCCTACCCCTAAATAAAGTTTTTTGTTCAAGAAAACGGAATTCGAATACTGCATGGTTTGAACTTTCCATAGGTAGGAAAATTATTATCAAGCGATAAATACAAGGCGACTTACAATTTTTCACGCATTCCACAAAATTTAATGTGTTTACTTGCATAAACTTAACTCCGCATGACCAATTTTTAGTTTTCCATTTTGTTAGAATAAAAAACGTTCTAATATTTGTAAACTACATTGTTTCTTGTTTCTTTTGGTGTAAAACTAGACTTATAAGGTGATATTATACAGGAGGAAAGTTTTTCAAAAGATTGCATACTTTTCTACCGGAAGCGACTTTAGGCAGTTTCCTGTTTCTCAAACTTAGCAGTAACCGTATGCAAATGGTGGTTTTGTTTTCCTTTTAAAAGAATAATAGTTTCGGAATTTGAATAGGATATGTTTCTAGCTTCCCGGAGAGACAAAAATTATTACACAACGCCGGGTAAAAGGCTAGTTACAAACGACTTACTTTTACAAAGGCGAGAAATTGTACCAGTCCAATTCGCTGTGAATATTTTTAAATGAGTTATTTGTGGTTTACCGCAAACAAAAATATTTCAAGTTTTTCTTCTTAGTTACTGCAAACTGCTTTCCAAATTCAAATAGCCCGTATTTTTGGCTCTCTAATGACATAAAAATCATTGTGAACTATTGAACTGATAACGAGAGAGACGCGTTTTCGCGCAACTGACAACTTTGACAAAATTAATTTATGCTCAAGTAAACACAAACAGCTCAAAGCGTACAGCTGTGTGTGGAATCGGGTTCAGTAAAAATTTCTAAGTACGCGTATTTCAGAGAAATAAAAGCAAATCTTTCTTCAATATGAAATCTTTTCGTTTGGCTACCTCGGTGTAATAAATTGCCTTTTAGCCAATTTAAGTATATATTCTCTGCATTATTTACGCACAGTTTAGATACAAAGACGCGAGCATCGAGAAAATAACCATAATCACACAAAATATAACCTGTAAAGCCTTTTTTTAACCTTTATTCCATACCCGCCTTGTGCCTTCCAGCCCTTTTAAACGCCACTTTGTCGAATTTTTTTCCATATGAGTACTGTACGTTATAAAGTAACTGAAGGCAGAGGAGCTCTGAACGAACCCTCACCACGCGAAGGCCAATAAATTCCAAACAAATCGACCTATCTCCTCTAATTGTCACCAGAGATACGGAAGATTATATGCCAACCCGTCCGATGTTCTTACTTACTCAGAAGGAAAGTTTTTCAAGAGATTACATACTTTTCTAACGGAAGCGACGTAACGCAGTTTCCGGTTTCTTAAACTTAGCAGTAACCGTACGCAAATGGCAGTTTTATATTCTTTTTAAAAGAATAACAGGGAAACGGTATGCAATGAACACAAAAGGGAAGCACATGTATTACAAATATGAAGTTTCGACCACTTGAGTTGTCGAAGCCGATTAAATTATGTTTATATCTCGAACAATCTCGCTACATGTAAAGTAAATTCACTGAAAGTTATGGACTTTCTTCAAAGTTTCATAGGCCTTATGAATTATTTTAAACGTTGTTACAATTTATCATTCTGGAAAAGAAACACAAATATCAAAAGATTTTGTTTAAAACAACGGCATCGTGTTTCGAAACTATAAATATCTGTCCTATCAGAAGTGCCCGTTCCCACGAGTGAAACAGGCAAAACATAACTTGCACGCAATATCGGGAAAGCAAGCGTAATGCTCCTCTCGGTGAATTTTAGTCAATTAAAGTTTATACTCTTTGCATTATTACGCGAAGTTTAGATTCAACGACGCGAGCATCGAGAAATTAATTTATATAATCACTCAAAATATAACCTGTACAGCCTTGTGACCCTTATTCCATAGCCTCCTTGCTGTAGTTTAGCCGTCATTTTTAACTCCATTTCGTTGAATTTTTTCCTACGAGTACTTTACATTATAAAATAACTGAAGGCAGTGAAGCTCTGAACGAAACCTCACCACGTGAAGGCCAGAAATCTTTTTGTTTGTCTACCTGTAATAAATTGCCTTTTAGTCAATTATTACGCGAAGTTTAGATACAACGATGCGAGCATCGAGAAAATAATCATGATCACTCAAAATATAACCTGTAAAGCCTTCTTACCTTCATTCAATAGCCGCCTTATGCCTTCTAGCCGTTTTGAACGCCATTTCGTCGATTTTGTTTCCTACGAGTACTGTACATTACAAAATAACTGAAGGCAGGTGGGCTCCGAACCAACCCTCACCACGCGAAGGCCAATAAATTCCAAACAAATCGACCTATCTCCCTCAAATTGCCACCAGAGAGACCGAAGATTATATGCCTATCCGTCCGATGCGCGCCAGTTTCCAAATTCGGTTGCATGCGCTGTAGAAGAGTTCCGTTGTTTGCCCGGTAACCCAACGGGCATACTACGCGTTCGAAAAACTGAGAGATCAATCAGACTGCCGAAACTTTAGCCTAAGAGGCAAAGCCACAAAATTTTTGAAGTGTCGAGAATATGGCATTTCATACTATGCCCAAGCTGGCAAAAATGGTCAGCCACGAAGGTACCTTTCTTTTCATAATCGCGTGACAATTCTCAACGAAAATCGTCTGGCCGAGAGGGGCACGGGCCTCTCGACGGACACCACGACAAAAAAAACTACAAAAAAAAAAAAAAAACAAGAAATTCTGCGAGAATTAGAAGCGGCCTTTTTGACCATCCGAGCCGGATTAATGCACAGGATAAGTTCAAGTTGATCGTAATTCAATTTTTGTCACCTTTCAGTTGGCACGACAGTCAATTCGTCATTCTGAATGATAAAGAATTTAAAATTCGAATTTGCGTTAAGAGAAGGTTTTAGTGGCCTAGTGGGTTAATGTGCTCGTTGCATATTGCCATGGCAGCGTAGGGTGGGTGGTTCAAGTCTCAACAGAGTGAAAAAATTTTTTTCTTTTATCTCTTTTTTTTTCCATTCCTTTTCACTTGTTTTTCTTTTTTCTTTTGTCAACGCTTAAGCTGTAAACCTATTTTGCAATTTAACACGGAAAAGTAGTGAAGCGATTCTATGGATATTCGCTACGCGCGAAACCAAGGCCAGCTCAAGCTTGACAAAACACTGGCACTTCGATTTGTTTGACAATTTCAAAGAAAGCGAACAATTTGCTATAAATCTGAGTCTTCGATCCGTTGACCGGTTTCTCGACGATAACTGATAACTCAATACCACTAAGGTATGTTCAAACAACGCCACGCAAAAGAGCTGTGTTGGTTGATTTCACTTCCGGTATTGCACCATCACTAACTCGGTCAATATTTGTTTATCTTCAAAACCGGGTCACGAACAATCTCGTTACATGTAAAGTAAATTCAGTGAAAGTTATGGACTTTCTTTAAGATTTCATAGGCCTTATAAATTATTTTAAACGTTGTTACAATTTATCATTCCGGAAAAGAAACACAAATGCCCAAAAAAGATTTTTTTTTTAACAAATGAATTGTGAAACGAAAATAACCATAGATAGGACACAGTTTCAAAACTATAATATCTGTCCAATCAGAAGTGCCCGTTCCCACGAGTGAAACAGACAAGAAACATAACTTTTAATACACGCAATATCGGGAAAGCAAGCGTTATGCTACTCTGGGTGCCTTTTTTTCAATTAAAAGTTTATACTCTTTACATTATTACGCAAAGTTTAGATACAACGACGCGAGCATCGAGAAAATAATTATAATCACGCAAAATAAAACCTGTACACCCTTCTGACCTTTATTCCATACCCAATCATCTGTTGTTCTGAAATACTGCTCAAAACAAACGCTTTCAAATAAATATCCTTTGTTATGGGATGTACACTGGGGTAATTCAATTCTGAGAAAACATTTCTTTTCTCTGTAACCGTTGGGCATTCAAACGGATTTTAAAGAGACGATGCGTGACCGACCTAATGACTTTATTTACTACAAAATTCCTTACTCGCCGCAACAGATGTCTCATTAGCGCAATCGGATAAGGGGCCGAGGTAAGAATTTGATGGTCGCGAGTTCTAAAACCGGATCCGGTATCATCCGGTATAATTAAATTATTTCTTTACTTATGTCATTGTTTCTTCCTCTGGCCGAGAGGGGCACGGGCCTCTCGACGGACACCACGACAAAAAAAACTACAAAAAAAAAAAAAAAACAAGAAATTCTGCGAGAATTAGAAGCGGCCTTTTTGACCATCGAGCCGGATTAATGCATAGGATGAGTTCAAGTTGATCGTAATTAAATTTTTGTCACCTTTCAGTTGGCATGACAGTCAATTCGTCACTCCGAATGATTAAAGATTTAAAATTCAACCACGCTTTTAGAGGAGGTTTTTGGTGGCCTAGTGGGTTGGTGAACTCTTATCGCATTGTAATGACAGCATAGCGTCGGTGGTTCAAGCCTCAACAAAGTGTGGTTTATTTTTCTTGATCTCTCTTTTTTTTCTATTCCTTTTCACTTTTTTTTCTTTTTTCTTTTGTCAACGCTTAAGCTGTAAACCTTTTTTGCAATTTAACACGGAAAAGTACTCAACCGATTCTACGGATATTCGCTACGCGAGAAACCAAGGCCAGTTGAAGCTTCACAAAACACTGGCACTTCGACTTGTTTGACAATTTCAAAGAAAGCGAACAATTTGGTATAAATCTGCGTCTTCGATCCGTTGACCAGTTTCTCGACGATAACCGATATCTCAATACTGCTAAGGTATGTTCAAACAACGCCACGCAAAAGAGCTGTGTTGGTTGATTTCACTTCCAGTAGTACTTCCGGTATTGCACCATCACTAACTCGGTCAATATTTGTTTATCTTCAAAACCGGGTCAAAAGGAACGCTCAAACAAATTCATTTCCTATAATTCTGACTAAACATTTCTTTTTGAAACGATTTCGCCATTTCCGACTCTGACCCCTGTATTTTATGGCCACCAAAATCTACAAGTTCAGTTCAAAAACATTTACGGTCTTCCGGACTCGTTGTGAAATACTGCTCAAAATAAACGCTTTCAAATAAATTCCTTTGCCATTGGATGTACATTGGAGTAATTCAATTCTGACAAAACATTTATTTTCTCTGTAACCCTTGAGTATTGAAAAGCTTTTAAAAAGACGATGCGTGACCGACTTAATGCCTTTATTTACTACAAAATTCACTAAGAATCACAAGAGATGGCTCATTAGCGCATTCGGATAAGGGGCCGCAGTTGGGATGTGGAGGTCGCGAGTTCAAGTCCGGGCGCCGCTACTAGATAATTTATTTCTTCACTTCACTGGCGGACACCACGACGAAAAATAACCACAAAAAAAAAAAAAAAAAGTTCTGCGAGAATTAGAAGCGGCCTTTTTGACCATCCGAGCCGGATTAATGCACAGGATGCGGTTGAAGTCGATCGTACATTAATTCATTTTTTGTTGAAGGCGCCTTTCAGTTAGCGTGACAGACGATTCAGACAGACTCCAACACTTGTGACAGCTTGTCAAACTGTGTCAAAACACCAAATGACTAATCCTCGGATTTGTTTCACACAAACTGAAGAATTGGGTATAAAGCGGCTTCTTAGATCCGTCGACCACTTTTTCGACGATAACCGATATCTCCACCACTGCAAAGCTAAGCTAGCTTTAACTACAAACAACGTCACGCAATCAAAACAACTGCCTTGTTGATTTCATTCAGTATTGCACCATCATCGCAGTAACTCGTGCCTAGGCTACTACTCGATCAACAGGATTCAAAGGCTTTTGCGATTCGTGACACCTACCCCAAAATAAAATTTTTTGTTCAAGAATACGGAATTGGAATACTGCATGGTTTGAACTTTCCATAGGTAGGAAAATTATTATCAAGCGATAAATACAAGGCGACTTACAAATTTTCACGCATTCCACAAAATTTAATTTGTTTACTTGCATAAACTTAACTCCGCGTGAGCAATTTTTAGTTTTCCATTTTGTTAGAATAAAAAACATTCTAATATTTGTAAACTACATTGTTTCTTGTTTCTTTTGGTGTAAAACTAGACTCATAAGGTGATATTATACAGGAGGAAAGTTTTTCAAAAGATTGCATACTTTTCTACCGGAAGCGACGTTAGGCAGTTTCCGGTTTCTCAAACTTAGCAGTAACCGTACGCAAATGGTGGTTTTATTTTCCTTTTAAAAGAATAATAGTTTCGGAATTTGAATAGGATATGTTTCTAGCTTCCCAGAAAAACAAAAATTATTACACAACGCCGGGTAAAAGGCTAGTTACAAACGTCTTACTTTTACAAAGGCGAGAAATTGTACCAGTCCAAGTCGCTGTGAATATTTTTAAATGAGTTATTTGTGGTTTACCGAAACAAAAATATTTCAAGTTTTTCTTCTTAGTTACTGCAAACTGCTTTCCAAATTCAAATAGCCCGTATTTTTGGCTTTCCAAAGAGATAAAAATCATTGTGAACTATTGAACTGATAACGAGAGAGACGCATTTTCACGCAACTGACAACTTTGACAAAATTTATTTATGCTCAAGTAAACACAAACAGCTCAAAGCGTACAGCTGTGTGTGGAATCGGGTTCAGTAAAAATTTCTAAGTACGCGTATTTCAGAGAAATAAAAGCAAATCTTTCTTCAATATGAAATCTTTTCGTTTGCCTACCTCAGTGTAATAAATTGCCTTTTAGCCAATTAAAGTATATATTCTCTGCATTATTACGCACAGTTTAGATACAAAGACGCGAGCATCGAGAAAATAATCATAATCACGCAATTGTCACCAGATTTACGGAAGATTTTATGCCAACCCGTCCGATGTTCTTACTTACTCAGAAGGAAAGCTTTTCAAGAAATTACATACTTTTCTACCGGAAGTGACGTAACGCAGTTTCCGGTTTCTTAAACTTAGCAGTAACCGTACGCAAATGGCAGTTTTATTTTCTTTTTAAAAGCAGATTAAATTATTTTTATATCTCGAACAATCTCGTTACATGTAAAGTAAATTCACTGAAAGTTATGGACTTTCTTCAAAGTTTCATAGGCCTTATGAATTATTTTAAACGTTGTTACAATTTATCATTCTGGAAAAGAAACACAAATATCAAAAGATTTAAGCCGGTTACAGACGAGTAAGTTTTCCTTGACAAGTTTTGACTCGACAAACTTTATTTGCTGGTGTGTACAGAAAAAATTGTCAAGTTTTTCCTTGACAAGTGCGCTTGTTCAAAAACTAGCATGCAAGTTTTTGAACAAGTGCACTTGTCAAGGAAAAACTTGACACATTGCAGAACTTGCTCCTCTGTACGGGTCGACAAGGAAAACTTGTCAAATAAAATTTTGTCCGCTGTGTAATTAAATTGCTCGCTACAGTGAATACTTGCCAAAGAAAATTTGTCGTTCAAAGTACGAGCAAATAAAAATTGTCAATGACACTTGTCAAGGAAAACTTGCTCGTCTGTAACCGGCTTTAGTTTAAAACAACGGCATTGTGTTTCGAAACTATAAATATCTGTCCAATCAGAAGTGCCCGTTCCCACGAGTGAAACAAGCAAAACATAACTTGCACGCAATATCGGGAAAGCAAGCGTAATGCTCCTCTCTGTGAATTTTTTAGTCAATTAAAGTTTATACTCTTTGCATACTACGCGAAGTTTAGATTCAACGACGCGAGCATCGAGAAATTAATTATAATCACTCAAAATATAACCTGTACAACCTTGTTACCCTTATTCCATAGCCTCCTTGCTGAAGTTTAGCCGTCATTTTAAACTCCATTTCGTTGAATTTTTTCCTACGAGTACTTTACATTATAAAATAACTGAAGGCAGGGGAGCTCTGAACAAAACCTCACCACGCGAAGGCCAGAAATCTTTTTGTTTGTCTACCTGTAATAAATTGCCTTTTAGTCAATTAAAGTTTACACTCTATATTATTACGCGAAGTTTAGATACAACGATGCGAGCATCGAGAAAATAATCATGATCACTCAAAATATAACCTGTAAAGCCTTCTTACCTTTATTCAATAGCCGCCTTGTGCCTTCTAGCCGTTTTGAACGCCATTTGGTCGATTTTGTTTCCTACGAGTACTGTACATTATAAAATAACTGAGGGCAGGGCGGCTCCGAACCAACCCTCACCACGCGAAGGCCAATAAATTCCAAACAAATCGACCTATCTCCCTCAAATTGCCACCAGAGAGACCGAAGATTATATGCCTACCCGTCCGATGAGCGCCAGTTTCCAAATTCGGTTGCATGCGCTCTATTTGCCCGGTAACCCAACGGCCGTACTACGCGTTCAAAACTCTGAGAGGTCAATCAGACTGCCGGAACTTTAGCCTACGAGGCAAAGCTACAAAATTTTTAAAGTGTCGAGAATATGGCATTTCATACTACGCCCAAGCTCGCAAAAGCTACCTTTCTTTTCATAATCGCTTGACAATTCTCAAACAAAATATAATATCATTGTTATATCATTGTTTCTTCCTCTGGCCGAGAGGGGCACGGGCCTCTCGACGGACACCACGACAAAAAAAAACTACAAAAAAAAAAAAAAAAAAAAAAGGGTATTACTAGAAGCGGCTCGTCGCTAAGCGACGGCCGCTTAAAAAAAAAAAAAAAAAAAAGGGTATTACTAGAAGCGGCTCGTCGCTAAGCGACGGCCGCTTAAAAAAAAAAAAAGGGTATTACTAGAAGCGGCTCGTCGCTAAGCGACGGCCGCTTAAAAATCCGAGTGCACTCTTTAACCGACGCCGAAGACCCAAGGCGAATTACCCTCCACCGAACAGATATCTACCGAAAGTTGTCGTTGGGTGCCCCTGAAAGATGTGGATCGCGACGTTTCGACCGCTATACTGCTGGTCTTCTCGACTGATGAAGACCAGCAGTATAGCGGTCGAAACGTCGCGATCCACATCTTTGTGACTCAATCGTGAGACAAAAGATTAACTCAGTTATCATTTGAAACCACGATGACGAACACCTTTCATAATACTGAAGACATTGTTGCTCATTTTTGTGTTGTTGTTAGTGAAATAAAGCAGTTCTGTAAATTTCATGTGGAAGAAGTATTTTTCTCCAGTACATCAATGGCAGAAACGATGTTTGATTTAGTTTCATTGTTCGGGTAACACTATTCTGTGGAACTGCAGACCGCGGAACCTGCGGAACCTATATTTTTTGTAATAAAATTAAAAAATATATTAAAATAGTAATAATGAAAATGTCTACGAGTGGTTTAGTTCTTAAAAACAACAGAGAAAGAAAAAAAAAGAAAATAAAAATAAAAAGGGAGAAGGCAAACAAAAAAGATAGCGTACAACAAGGGGTATTTTTTGTCAGTCACCCATCCATGTTCTAACCCGGCCGGATTGGGCTTAACTTCCGCGATCGGATGACGAGCACGATTTAAATACAGGCTTTGTACGAGTAACAAGGGTAACACATCAAGGGTGAAACCAAAACTGATTACACATACATACTGGGGTCAAACTGATAAAAGGTCTTTCCTCGCCTGTTAATTTTCTCTAGGCTTGACATTGCCACATTACTTTTGAACATAAATAGCTGAAGATGCTGTCAACAATTCACATGCCATGTGCGTGACTTGAAGCAAAGCCCAAGTTCCCTACCTTTCCTTGGTTAGATCAATCACGCCAGGCTTGGCGTTCTTCATCCTGTTTCAAGCAAGGTCAGAGGCATTCAGTCTATTTGTGAAATGCAACCGACGTAACTCAGCAAACGACTGTTGTACTTACCCAGCATTGAGATGGAAGCGCCATTCGGCCATTTTGGTGGCACTACAGTACCACGTGACTATGATACCGGAAATAAGAAATTGAACGGAAACTTAAACGGAACACTTGTTGCTAATGTTTGTGTGAATTTTAGAATTTCTAGTAATTTCTCGCTTATCATTTCGCTTTTTTCAACTTTCGCGAACCATTTATACTTTGTATTGTCTGCGTGTGATACCACAAGGAAAGCGTGCTCGTCGTCCGATCGCCGAAGTTAAGCCCAATCCGGCCAGGTTAGAACTTGGATGGGTGACCGACAAAAAAATACCCCTTGTTGTACGCTATCTTTTTTGTTTGCCTTCCCCCTTTTTATTTTTTTCTTTCTCTGTTGTTTTTAAGAACTAAACCACTCGTAGACATTTTTATTATTACTATTTTTAATTTTTTTTATTTTATTACAAAAAATATAGGTTCCGCAGGTTCCGGCGGTTCCACAGGTTCCGCGGTCTGCAGTTCCACAGATTAGTGTTACCCTCATTGTTCAACAGTTGAGATTTAGATTGCTGTACTGTTTTGTTTGCGCGGTTTCCGCTGGGTTTGTTTACGTATACATCAAGTAATACGAAATTCCGTGAATTAAGACAGACAGAAAAACAGACAATAAGCTTCCCTGCAGAAAAAAAATATTCAGATAAGCCTGAGTTTATGCCTGAAAAGTAAACGAGTTCAATGTAATTATTTGCCTCGCGTAAATCTACGCGAAGACGAAGCAAGCGGACAATTAACTTGAATGGAACTAAGCATGTTTTTCGCTAGACGTTGCTTGGAATACAAAAAATCGGTGAATTAAATATAAATTACGGTATAAATTCACATTTAAACCTGTACTTTTTTGAAAGATAGACTCCCAGAAGCGCTCAAACATTTCGGAAAAGGTCTATAATTCTTGTGATGATTCGCAGTGAAGGCGTATTTCTCTTCGCCACCATTTACCCTCGAAGAGGGATTTCTTCGCTATGAGCTAACCGATTTCCATTGTTCAACCTGTCGAGTGTTCCGTGGATCTTGCTATTTTGATTGACAGTTTTAAAAAGCTGTCTTTTCCTTCTGAGCGGCATACTCGACTCCTAGCAGCCATTTGAATGTAAAAGCAAGAATGTTACCCGGCACCAGGTGCTTCCCATACTACAAACACATTTCTTACATTTTTGAAATTCCTTGTATATATTTACGCGGGGACTCCTAGAGTGCCTCCTCGGGTTTTGGCCTCTGGGCCAAAACCTTGCGGGAGCAATAAGTATATTGCCTTTTGGCAACATATCTGTATGTACTGACAGAAAAGAACATACTCAATCTATATAAACCATACTCTGAAACCTTACGTGACAAAATTTCCATAACTTTTTTCCTCATTTGGCATGGCATGAATTATATACCCTCTGGAGGTATATAATATTTCATTTAACAGTCAAAGGACAAAATAATTTCTCATAAGTGTTTTTATCCTAAAGGAATGCTTGATTTGTTTTAGCAGCAATTTATGGCGGTATGATAAATACATGTATCTGTACCAAATGGTACAAGTAGCCACATGTAGATTGGATGGAGTTTATGAGACCATGTATTATGTTAAATGTACATCATGCAAGTTAATGCAAGTAGTGTAGTGATACGTAATGGTATAATAAAAGAATATAACTAAATGGTAAACTTTCAGGGAGGTTGTTAATGGCCATGAGATGTTTAGCATCAATGTATAAGCTACCCATTCACAACCTTGACCATTCACTACCCATTCACCCATTAACTACCCATTCACCTCTAGACCAACTTATCACTATGCTCCTTTCCCTGGTCATTTCGATACTGACATAAACCAACTCAACTGTAGGTGAACTCCCTACAACAATCCCACATAATTAATGCATTACCCAAAATCAGAAGCCTTTTCCAGACACTCATACTTATGTTGGTGATGGGCTAACAAAAAATATGACAATGTTTACAGACATACATATACATACTCATTTAGTGCCTTCATTTTCTAGATACTGGTTATAAGTTATCTAAATAACGGCTGCATTTGTGCACATAGCAGTAAAATTCTCATTCTCAGTAATACAGGACATGGAATGTGGAATCATCAGATGACTTTGAGATTTCACGACAGCAGACACTTTCAAGGGCACACAGTTTCCACAAATGCACCCGCACTTTAAGCTCAAGTCAAGATTGTAAACAAAAGTAAACAATTTATTAAAAAAGCATATAAGACTGTCCCCTGTTACAACGACTGTACATAGTATCTAGCCTTTGGGATTGTTCACGCAGTGTCATCGGAATGAAATCGGACTCACAAAAACGGGTTTACCTAAAACATGGAATCCGGAATCCGGAATCCGGAAGACGAAATATGAAATCCGGAATACGGAATGTAAAGAAGTTTGGTAGAAATTTTTTACAAGGTTGAAGTCGCCTGGGTAATAATATGGTCAACAAATTACATGATGACTTAGCCTGAGTTTTGCAGCAATCAAGCCCATGAAGTTTATTCTAGGGCAGCATTTTTGGTTTTGCTTTTAATAAACCGCCTGATTCCTTTAAAGCACACAGCTTTCAATCACACCACAACGATACTAATCAATGTTTTGTGCATTTTGAACATTTTAAATTCAAATCATTTTACTTAAAAGCACCTTCTCTTATTCTTTTTGTCGATGAATAGTGTTAGGCCTGTCCACAAGTTGACGGCAACTTTTTGAACAACTTTCGATTTTCGATCAACCTTTTTTGATTTCGAGCAACTTTTTTTTCCGTTTTCAATGTTTTGTTATTGATTTCAGCTAGATCTTTATAACACAAGAGCTATTTTTTGCTTATTATTTTAAACGCTTCGTAACCAAAAAGAAGAGAAAAATCACTTTGCATATCTTGACTTAATTGCGCGTGGGAATGCCTACGCCTGATTGGTGATCGTCTGTTGCTCCATGCTGGAATGTTTGGGAGCTGTATCGGCGCGTACATTTCAGGTTGTCGAGTGGCCGTCGATAAAACGAGGAACATGGGACATTCCGGAACATCCCAGTACATTCCGGAACATCTCCAAAAGACGAAGAAAGATCACTTTAAAAAAAATTAAATATACAGAAAAAAAGAAACTAACACGAAATAAATATAATCCGAGAGATTAATTGGAGAAAAAAAGAAGACAAAAAATATTTATTCCAAAAAACAAAAAGACGTTTATAAATGCCCCACCTGGAAATGATAGCTATGGGGGCTGGGTGAGGATTGTTTTAGCGCTTTTGTTTGCTTACAACATTTTCGCCCTCATACAGTTGTACCGTCTTCTGTCATTGCTCTTTTTTTTCGAAAAAACCTAAGTCAGTATGGTGCCCAATATAACTTGAAACTTTTATATAGGAACCTTGAGCAAGCAAAATCCGCTGCTCTCCACTTCTGATTGGTAAAGGATATCTACAACAACTGAAGTCAGGCTTACTTTTACAGTAGGCGATAAACGTGGTTAATCTGCTCCAAGAAAGATTTTCTTCCCAATAGCAATGCTTCTCACTCCGTTTTTGCAGCGAGGGCTGCACTGCATGGGCCTGTTTGTTTCTTAAGGTTAAACATGTACGTGGCTAGTGTAAAATCTCGCGGATCAGCTCTTTAAGTTGCATTTAATGATCCTGCATACGGTCTTTCTTAATAGTTATCCCTACATCCCTCCACATCGACTCAACTGGAAAGAACAAACCAAGTCCCAGACTAAGACTTCACTCCTGTCACCTACCTCCTCCTGTAAGACATCTATCGTCTTCTTCGGTTCTTTTAACCCTCTTATTAATTATTCCGTATTCCGGATTCAGGATTCTGGATTGTGGATTCCGGATTCCGGATTCCGGATTCCGGATTCCATATTTTAGGTAAACCCCACAAAAACAGCGGCATGAAAATTATGGTACTGCATAACAATAAACAGTGAAAATGTACAAAAAACACAGGGAGCAGATAAAATGAGTGAAATGAAAGTGAACAGTATGCAGTTGTAATTCTATGGCGACCTTTTCATAGCATGGTGTACATTTATAAAGGAGAACCACAGATCAAAACAACAGCAGCACGTGGAGGTATGGCTTCACAGTATTCATCGACAATACAATTAAACACCACAGAGAACAAAGCGAATGCTTCAAGGGCGATTCCAACGTATTTATTAGGCCATTCTACGGCGGCCTATAGATTATAATTATTGAGTGAACAAACGCTCACCAATCCATTTGACCGATTCGGTCTTCGTTTACATCGTATTATTTGTAGTCAGACAACTCATCGGAGGTTCCAGCATACGATTCCGTTGCCATTGGTTCATACTAGTACGACTCCACGTTGAAAACCACATGTTCAGCTTCCTCGGCCTTTTTCGAAGAGAGAACGAAAGGTTAAAACGAAGAACTTTTCGACAGATCGCACAGAGTACTTTACAGCATTGACAACCTCGTTCCCAGGGTTCTCTCTCGTCCTCCCCGGAGGAAGAGAGAGGACCCTGGGAACGAGGTTGCAGCATTGATCGCCAATAGTGACGTCACAACAACATGCTTGTTCCCATTCCCTCCATGTCAAGTGCGCGGCCATTTCAGAAACGTTTTCGTTTCTACCTCAGATATTTCCGTACTCCCAGTTGTTTTACTCCTTTAAAAGCTCAGATATGACAAATTCTACGTGATTTTGTATTCAAGTAGTCCTTTTTAGTGTTCGTTGACTGGGAAATGACACGAAGTAAAGGTTTCGAAATTTTGGTTCATTTGACCTTTAAGTAACATAGCGCCCCGTCTTGAGGCTCTTCACGCTACTAAAGCTTGGCTTTAGTTCCTTCTTTCTGCTCTGTCATTTTGTCATTGCCGATGGCAAAGTAACAATCTGTAATTGATTCTTTGGCCATGGAGAACTTAGCAGAGCAAATGCAAGCCGATCCAAGGCTATACCGCATCCCTGACGCGTTCACTCTTTACCATCCCGCTTGCTTTCTGATAGCTTTTTTTCCCGCTTTTTCTGGACCATTCGGTCCACCAATGAGTCACGTCGCTTCTCTCTGGAAACCGACATTCTGTGTTAAAAAAATACCGTCTGTTCTTTTATCAACAATACATGAAAGGAATAAATAAAGTTAAATGAATAAAACTGAGCAAATCGTGTTTTTTACTGACAAAAAATTATCTTTTATACATTTGCTTTTTCAACTTTTTCAGGTACGCACGTGCGTACGGTGCGTCCAGGTAGCTACGCCCCTGCATGTATGAAGAAAAATAAAAGGAGGAAAAACTGAGGATATTCTTCACAGGTCCGAAACGCAAAGCACACTCTTACTGTTCAGAAGTTTTGCCTTTTTTACACACTAGTTTCTCCTAAGCTTGGAGTTTGCGGTTCATGTATATTTAATGTTAAAGGATACAGAAATGGTCAACTAGGTTTCAATCATACATTGAACCGTTGACTATCAATGATACAAGCAAATCCTGCTATTGAATACTGATTCCATCGGCCGGGACTAAAAAGCAGTAGAAAAGTGTCTGTATTTAATGGCAAAGTTAAAAAGTACAACATCAGGTCTACTTGTTATTTTTTTTTTTTTCAGTTGTACACTTTCCTGTGATGATGTCGAGGCTTTCAAAACTCAGTATGTGCTTGCTTGAAAGTGCAAACGAATCAATTAGGATGGCTGTTTATAGCACTGGTTTTATCACTTCTAAGCCATGTTTATCCATAAGGGTTTTTCTGCAAGGATTTTTGGTAACCAGAATCCATGATGAGGTTGCTGCGCACAAAATGTATCAGACTGGTTTTCCTAATTGCAGAGAAATGGGAAGTTCTACCCGGAATAACAATACTGCCACATAAAGCGGCTGCCAAGGTGCCCTTCAGGCAGGCACAGTTTGTCAGCCCGACAATGCAACTCACACTGCGGGAACTTTTTTTATTGACTTCTTCTTTGCATTAATTTTTTTCAGCTTCCTTCCCTTGCATGTTTTTTTGTATTCCCCCGCCCCCGCCACCCTCACACCCCCACCCCATTACTTTTCTAATGGTCCGTCCATAATGAGCAATCTCACTTTTATCGTCACGTTTTCGCGACTGACCGTGAAAGTTTCAAAGGCAAATTTGCCGTGAGAGTCACTACACACTTCCGATTGTTTTATGAACAATAGAATCGAATGGGTTAACGCTATAGTTTGCACATGCGCCAAGCCGTGAAACACTCCCTTTAACCTGGGTTAGCGCTAACTATGCTTCGAGTAACTGGGCCCGTTCAGGGGAACGTTCAGGGTTTTACTTCGAGAGCTTTTTCGTTACTCTGTGGCTTTACTAGATCATTAACTAAAAAAATTGTTTTAAACCCTTTTTTGTGAAGAATGTGGAGACTGTTTAGCGCCGTGTCTTTGTTTTCTGATTGATTGTCTGCCTTCTTGAAAACCAATTCACCTAATTGATCCCTAAGCTTTTAGTACCACGAAAAAAATTCGAGGGGCTTATTTATTTTAAGCATGTTTGGGGAGAAGGTGGTGGTGGTGGTGGTGGGGGGGGGGGGGGGTGATAGAGATGGGACTAATTTAATGTAGTGAGACGCATTACCGGAAGCAAAAAAGGAGGAAGAAACAGACTCTAAAATAATACGCTTCCATACTTCCTGTTGGGGTCGTCTAGCCTGAGACTAAAAACTACTCCGAACTTTCAGCACACAAATAAACCATACCGGATCAGTCCACTAAGTGTTGCAGTCGTGATTAATGACTAATACAGTCTAGAGTGGTTTTCAATTGTCAAAAGTAAATTTTACAATAAATGTCAAAATTGATTAGCTGATTGGCTAATTTTTATCATCAATAAGATTACAAACGAATGAAATTTTAATTTATGCAAAATTTATTTATTTATTTAACTTTATTTACACACGGGTAAAACATCAGGACTTAAAGTAAATTCTAAATTACACTAATTAAATTGTTAAATATACTAATTACAAAATCTTAAAACGTCAGAAAAATGCCTACTTTCCATGAATGCCGTGTGTTTATAATCATATTTAAATCAATCATAGCTAGAAAAGAAACCTCTGCAGCCGGATTTCAAACTCGCGACAGTTTGTGCTTGCCGCAGATTAGTAGGTAAACTGTTCTACAGCACCGTACCATCATAGCTAATTAACAAATTGAATGTGGCTTAGCGTTGTCTGTACTCTTATCGACAACGATATTCGTCATCACAGTGGTCAAAATGTTGTCCACAACAAATTTTGACCACTGTGATGACGAATATCGTTGTCGATAAGGGTACAGACAACGCTAAACCACATTCATTTTGTTTTTTACCACAATTTCAACTTCAAAGAAAATGTTTATTTCAGAGCGCGAGGAAGATCGTTGAAGTTGACGCGAGCAGCGTTGTCTAGAATCTTATCGACAACGGCAAATTAGTCAATAAGATTACGAGATTACTAGCAGTTGTGGTAAAAAGCTGTTATTTAGAAAGTTAGTGCGGGGCAGTGGAACAGCTAGTTTGCCTTCGCAATCCCTTAGGGAATAGGTAGATATTTCACTCCGATCGGTAAACATAGATTTCAGATAATCAGTGGCGAGACCATTAAGTGATTTATAAACCATAGTGGCTGTTTTTAATTTTCATTGAAGATCAAGTTTCTTCCAGCCAAGTCTTAAAAAGAGTTCATCAGCATTGGCATCGTAGGAAGAAGAGGTCAAAATACGCGCAGCACGATTTTGTAGTTTTTGTAGTTTAGTGGCAAGAGATTTATTGCAGTTCCCCCATACGACACTACAATAGTCGAAATGAGGTTGGACTAAAGCATTATAGATACATAGCAGTGTTTCAAAGGGAACAAAAGAGAGATAAACTAACAACGGAGTTAGGAACCGAGTTAAGAACCGAGTTAGGAACCGAGTTGGGAACCGAGTTAGGAACCGAGTTGGGAACCAATACATTGATTTTATACATCGTCTTTGTGTTAGCCTAGCGCCAGTTCCCGGATCGTCACTTTTCCTTTTAGCACGTATGAAGTCGTTCACGTCTCTTGCATTTCGCGTAGTTGGCTTGTTTACTTCCCCGAGAGAAATCTTTGCCACGAGCCGCTTACATTTCCCGTTGAGCATGCGTTAGATCCTAATCAAGTTACTATAGAGATTATGATGTAAATATCACTTGGCGATGTTTGCCCGCCCTCTTTTTTAACGCAGGAAGAAACTGAGGCATATTTACCATTCAAAACACAATATAATCGTTTTTTCCCGTGTACAAAGTACATCGTTAGAATATAGTAGTATTAAGTCATACTTTGTGGAAGTGCCATCTTGATATTAAATCACAAGGGAAGTAAACCGTTCCAGGTTTTAAATATTATGTGTCTTAATATATTATGTTATGTGTTTATCGTTTTAGATGGGGATTTGAAAACCGGTGAAAAATACCTAACCAAACCCACTCGAATAAAAGCTAACAAACGAACCGGAATACGGTCGAAATCAGGACGAAACGACTGAACGAGCAAACGACCAGAGAACCAGACGACCAAAACAATGAACGACCGAACAAATGATCGGCCGAACAAAGGAAATGACCGAAACGCACAATGAACCGACAGCCAAACAACCTTCCGAACAAGAAACAACCGTTCAGCCGAACAGACGATCAGGGCAACAAGGAAGGGATTTACTCATGGTTGATTATAATTTCTCTAAACTTAATTTGTCAAAAATACAATTTTAAGAATTGTTAGAAAAGAGCAAACGGTTGAATACTCCGTAAGGATTTGAATGTTTATAAATACTGCACAAGGATAAACCTGACTAAGCGAGTCTGATTTAACGCTCCTAGTTACTATTATTAAACAGTGTTCGTTTTGAATTTGTATCTGGTATATTCCGGCTATAGATTATGATTTAGTGAACTCACTAACGTAAGTGTTCAAACGGCAGAGACTGATAGTTTAAAGTGAGGGGCACAGTGACAAGACCCGGTAGAGTGTTCACAAAATCATAACGCTAAGCAAGAAAAACAAAACAAAACACACGAACCAAAAAACTTGCTTTGTACGCGAAGGGAAGAACGGTTGCAAATTGCGCGAAGAGATAAGCCATTGCAATGAAATAAGGTGAGAAAGAGGATACTTTTAGCGCTCTTAAAGGGTGAACTCATAACCACACGTTAGGCCCATCAAAACCCATCAAAATCGCTTAAAATTATCACTTCTGAGGCAAAAGGATGACAGTACACCACAGGTAAGGCAATTTAACTTTTATTTAGCATTGGTCAATGCATATATATTTGATAGCAATTCATTGCTAGAGCATGAAAACTATATGGTAAATCCCATTCATTTACTACGAAAAACAAAGGGTTACATAAACAGATTGTCTGGGTTCCCTGCATGTGATTGATTTTCATGACAGTAAGTTTTGTCATTTAAGAATGATTTGTTTAAAAATGGAAAATATTGTCCCGGAAGAGAAATGCTATTCTCACTAAAAGACAATTTTTTAACCTGGTTTAGAAACCTTATATCTTTCCTATTTTAAAATGTTCTTAAAGCTGTTTTGAGGGGCTTCCAAACAAGACAATTGACTAAAAATACAATATTATTTTAAAGGTCTGTCAATGCTTGGTTTTCGCTGTTGTTTAAATTAAAGTTTATCGATACGAGGTTACAATTGACTAAAAATACAATATTATTTTAAAGGTCTGTCAATGCTTGGTTTTCGCTGTTGTTTAAAAGTTTATCGATACAAGGTTATATTGTAACTTGCATTTCCTGGTGTAAAATCGTAAATGGTTTGAACCCAGGATTTCCTGATGTTTTGACTTATTTAATATATTTGTATTTGTACAAACAAGCTTATTTATTCACTCGTTGTTCAGTGTTAATTGTATGTATCTCTGCATGCAATAATTTGAATAAATATACCGTTTATTAAGTTTTCTATGTTACTTGTGTTATCTCGATCTGTTACCTCCTCGCTGCTTTTCTGCTGATAATGATGTTGGGCTATACGAACTCTTTCGTCATCACTCTAAAACAGGAATTTTTAAATTAAGAATAACCTTTCTTATTTTTGATTCTTACAGTCTTAAATTAAGAAATACGATCTTAATTTTCAACTTCAATCCAAGAAGAAATTATATCTTAAAACAAGGTTCCAAAAACAAGACAAATTTCTTATTTTAAGTGTAGCATGGTCGTGCATAAATTGTCGATTTAAAATAAGAAGTCTTGATGGATTGCAAGCAGTATTACGCGTCTAGGTAATGCTTCACATTAAAAAAGTCCGACTGAATATCAGTTGCCTTTATTTATTTAGCTAGGCTGTACTACGTGAACTGAATGAAATCAAAGAATTTGAAAAAACTCCGCTCTCAATCAAACTTACCGATTGAATGAGCTTTCTGATGTGGTTTATTATATGCCAGTGTCATCCTAGGTTAATTTAAGTTAGCTTTGAGCACTTGCAAGTTAGCTCCATATTTTTTCAGTTTTCTCGTCTGCCATTTTGAATTTTTTGCGGATTACCGCTGTACACTGGTTCCCAGATTCCCGTTTCCGGCTCCCCGTTCCCCGTTCCTCGTATCAGTAACATCCATGCTAAACGGGAAATGTAAGCGGCTCGTGGCAGAGGTTTCTCTCGGGGAAGTAAACAAGTCGACCACGCGAAATACAAGACATGCGAACGACTTCGTACGTGCTTTAAGACTTGCCTGAAAGGAACCTCTGCTAGAAGGGTAAGCCGGCCAGGGCTTTCTAACCTGGCGAAACCTCTAGTTTTGCGAGGAAAAGTGCTGATCGGAACTGACGGCACGCTAGGCTAATGTCTAAATCAATGTATCGGTTCCCAACTCGGTTCCTAACTCGGTTCCTAACTCGGTTCCCAACTCGGTTCCTAACTCGGTTCCTAACTCGAAAGATAGGTACCCTCAACAAAAGACCTGCTTCGCTTCAGGATTCCAATACCAGAAGCAATATTTTTAGACATTTCTTTCGATATGTACGTTCTAAGTTAAATTTTCATCGATATATACACCAAGAGATTTCGTAAATTCAACTTGTTTTATAGAATTGATACCGATAGTAAGAGACGGGGTTCTATTAAAAGTACTCAACCTTTGCCTTGAGCCTATCAACATAAACTCAGTCTTTGACTTATTAAGAGTGAGTTTATTTGCCATTCACCATTCAGTAATTTTAGTTAGTTCATCGTTTATACTTTCTTCTAGATGCACAACATTATTGCTGGCAAAAGTCAAATGCGTATCATCTGCATACATTCTGGGATGTGAATTAACGAGACAATTTGGTAGATAAATTGTATAGAGTATGGAGAGAAGAGGTCCAAGGATTGTTCCTTGAAGGATACCGCAAGTTAGAGGTTGGCTATCAGAGAGGGAACCGTTAACAAAACATTTTGGCGTACGATTACCCAAATATGATTTAAACCAGTTAGACGAAACGCTTCCGACACCATAGGTTTTTAATTTAGATAACAAGATAGAGTGATCGACGGTGTCAAAAGCCTTCTTCAGATCTAGAAAAACCAATGCATTAACGTTGCCTTTATCGATATTGAAAGCCCAATTATCTGTGGCTTCTAGAAAGGCAGTAGTAGTCGAGTGAAGTGATCGAAACCCTGACTGATTACTGGAAATTAGATTATTTTCAGTTACATATTGATAGAATTGATTGTATACGATTCGCTCAAAGACCTTAGCTACGACTGGAATCATAGAAATAGGGCGATAATTATTTAAAGCGGAACGCTCTCCCTGTTTAAATAAAGGAATGACTTTCGTGGATTTCCATTCTGGAGGAAAAACACCAGCTACAATAGATCTATTGAAAATGGCACAAAGAGAACTTGCGACCAGATCAGCACACTCACGAAGAAGTCTTGCTGAGATTTTATCTAATCCCGTCGCTTTAGATTTACAAAGTTTAGATAGTAAAGAAAATACTATTGAGCAATCAGTAGTTTTGAGTTCAAATCTATGTTCAGTCTCCTTAAGATAATCTAGATGAGACAGAGTGCTCCCACTCATTTGGATGGCATTGACAAGTTTCAGTCCGATACCAGAAAAATGGTCATTGAAAGCAGACGAAAGTTCCTGCGCATCAGTAATACTACCGTTATTAAATTTGATCTCTTTTATTGTAGAGCTGTGAATTTTTCTCTAAGTGAGGTCATTAATTATCCGCCAAGTCATTCGAGAGTTACCTTCATTTTCAGGCTACGCACTTTTGAAGTATTGTTCCTTGGCTTGTTTGATTTCATTGTTTACTGCGTTGCGACATTTTTTAAATACCAACCAGTCACATGCATTCCCAGATCGAATGGCCTTCAGTTTGAGAATATCTTTATAATGCATTCTTTTTTCAACTGAGGTGTAATCCAGAGTGATTTATGTGCCTGAGTGCGTTTTGTTCGCAGTGTTATCAACGCATTGAAAGAAAAGATTCTTCCAAATGTCCCACATAAGCTTAACGTTCGGATCATCACAACTGTTTACACTGAAAATCTGTAGCAAGATGAAGTAAAGGCGACACGCAGGACTTTAATATCGTTTTTAACTTTAGTTTTGTTGATGACACCCGCCCTGACGGGGAAAAAGAGCTAATAAGAATTATCATATACTGAACTCGTGTCTTATGTAGAAGCTCCCAAAAATGAAGCAACTGAAAGAAAAACAACCTTGTTTCCGAATTCAGCGGACTTGACTATGCAAACACAAGTTAAAATGGTTTGTGAAGATTTTTCCAGGGAAAGACAAACGATAACAATCGAAAAAAACAATCTATCGAAAAAAAACATTTACTAGACTTCTTGTTTTATAAAAGTCTCGCCAGAAACAAAAAACTCGTAAACTGTTCATTGGACATCGACGTACCTTCTCCTAAGTTTCCGGCCTGGTGCTCTGAACATGAAATAAACAAAAAACTTGCTCGGAATGACTGCGGAACAGCCAGACGAAAGTCTTCGACGCTTTTAGGACAAGGCACGGACTTAAACATGAACGTTTTAAATCTCCACAAGGCTTTTCACATCATATTTTGAATATGATTCAGCTTTCTGCAGCAAATGAAGACTTTAATTTATGCGAGACGTAGGCCTCACGTCAAACTGCTGTCAAACTGTAAACTTTTTAGCCAATGAAAGTTGCTTAGCTGTTGTAAATAGCCAATCAGAAACGGAGAAAAGCCATTGACATTGAATAAAATTCATTTACTTCGTACGTTTGCGGTTGTTTACAGTGCGTTTTCTTGTCATTTAAACCCGGCATTTGACCATTTTGGGGTTTGTTATTGTAAAAAGCAAATCTACGTCAGTTTGTTATGTGTCTGTTCTCTTATTGATGATGAATTTCGTCATAACATTGTCAAAGTTTGCTGTGGAAACCACTCGCCTTCGGCTTGTGGTTTCCACAGTTATCATCAATAAGAGGACAGACAGATAAAAATTGACGTCAATTTGTTGTGTTTGGTTTCGTTTTACATTACTTCGCTTTACGACTGGCCAGCAAAACTCGCACCACTTTTTCAACCAATGAGAAGCAAAACCAAAATTAATCGCGACTTGCACGCGCGCATTTTCCCGCGCTTTGCGCCGGCTGCATGTAATTATTTTGTATTATGATTGGCTCATTGCACTGTTTCAGTCTCTTGTGATTGGCTGGAGTAATTGCTTTGGTTTTGGTTCTACGACACACAATTGAAAACCGCTCGATCATTAATCAATCAATCAATTACTTCATTAATTAATTAATTAATTAATTAAGAATAAGGGGGTAGAGGAGGGGGCTTAAAAGAGAGGAGAACTTAAAAACTTCCTTCCTCTGAAAAAGGGGGGTTATTAGAGAAGGGGCCTTATTTGAGACGGGGGCTTAATAGAGGATTTACGGTAAATGATTTAGTAAACTCACAAACTGACAACAAACTTATCAGCTCTTAATTCTCAAAGTAAAATCTTTTTGTTATTGGACTCATCTAGGGGGCAGAGGGGCGGACGCCCGGGAGACTAAGGGAAGACTAAGGGAAGCGGGAGTTCAAAGGCCCTGTTTACAAGCAGGGAGAGTGACCCAAATGTTAGGGTTACCCTGGCAGGAGGGTTACCCTCTCTACATTTCTTCTTTGTTCATCATGACAACCTGAACGGCCATTATGGTTGACCGAGTACAACCCCCGGGTGGGTACTCCCTTATATAGGCTATATAGGTATGTGCGGCCCCAAAGGGTATGGTTTTTAGCCGTTTTGGTCTGAAAAAGGGTATCGATTTTGACCATTTTGGTCTGAAATAGGGTATGGTTTGAGCACTCAAGACTTGAATTGGGTACCCTTTTTAAGAACTAGCTACGTTTTCGTCATTAGACGATAAGACCATCAAAAAACGCCCTTCTCAAATTGTTTACGCCAACCGTGTCCGTAAAATAGGTCTGAAATAGGGTATTGAATTTTGATCAAGTCTGAAATAGGGTAGGGAAAATCACAGATTTTGGTCTGAAATAGGGTAAGGGTTTCAGGACGTGGGCCGCACACCCCACCCAATTTTTCTGGGAGTACCCCACCCCCCGGGAGTACAATGTGGGGCGATGTAATCTTCCTCTCTCAGAAACGGAAAATATTTCTAGTGCAAGGTCGGTAGATCCCTTCATATTTCGAGCTTCTTCTAGACCGAGTCATGGGTCAAATCAAATAAACGGACTGGACCAGGGCCGTGTTTGACAATTGCAACTTGTCGTTGTCTAGCAATAAGGTAACAATTAACAGCATTCCATACCACTAGAAAGCAGCAATAACAGGCAGTACAGACAGGAGAATCAAAGTACTTGGCAGAACTTTTCTCTTGTCGGCCATTTAGTATGCGATTAGTTATAAGTAGTACCGGGTGGTAGAGTAACCCTACTTGTGAAATTTTACATTTAAAGCTGGCTATCATCGACCCTTCTGCTAGGGTAACACTAGCGGTAGTAGGAGATGTTGACCCCTCTTCTTTCCAGCATTTTTAATTTATTTTAATGGATGATTATACTACCAATATTTCTACATTGTTACCTTAATAGTGGTATCAAATAAATACCCAGTCATTGGTGAACAAGTTATGAAACAGTTTTCGACATAATAGGTTACCATAGCAACACTCTAACCTGTTGAAAACACCCCAAATTAATAGCTTTAAACGATAATAATTCAAATTTAGGCAAACCATTTACAACCTCAAAGCCCTGAAAAGCCTTTCCATAATTAAGTTTTCAATGCCAGTTTGCTTAGAGAGTAACACTGCTTCTGGTAACAGTTAATGTGTAGAGTTGTTTTGATAACAGTAGATGGGCAGGGTTTTGTTACAACAGCAAGTGGACAGGCTTTTGGTCCATATTAGGCAGAGTAACAAGAAAACAGTGTCCAATAGTTACCGTTTCTTTAATTGCTTTTGTTTCATTAGATATGCCTCAAAGAAGCTTTAACTAACATAAAACCTCTCCTGGTAAATACAATGGAAATCTTACAATAGTTATCAGTGTACTTGATAACTTCCAGATATAGAGTATATGTTTTTAAATTGATGTTAAAGAAAATGGTTATCCTTTGTCAAACAAAACATTGATGTTCTTATGGCAAACACGGAACTAAAGTGTCCTTACTGCATGGATACGGCTACACTTCTTGCAAAATATCGCCATCTGCTTTCTAAGTTATGAGAACTTAATGCCACAGTTTTAAGAACAAAGCTTACTGCTCAAACTTGTCCTCTTTTATCAATTATTATTAATCTATACAATCACGTTTAAGGATGCATGCACTTAATTCCGTATTTACTTTTTGTATCAAGGAAGTTTGCAGATGCCTTCAAATGGAACTGAATAACAAACCAACTATGACTATATCTGTACTGATGTCTCCGCTGTCGTTGTATCCTTCACCTTATAATAATCTTTGGACTCATCCAGTTTGTTGAAATCAAAATATTCAACTTTCTCCAGTAGCATCTTGTCTACTCGTTCAACCAGATCATTAAAGCTTGGCCGTTCATAAACAGTTTCGTTCCAACACTCTTTCATCAAGGCGTAACTGGAAGGGAAATCAAAAAGAGTAACTTCTCTTTACCCTGCACAGCAAGATAGTGATACATTATAAAGGTGCACAACTTAACCTTTCAAGCTTAGACTCAAGTTACTAGTGTGAATAATATATGAAATGAATCATATATGAACTGCGGAAATGAAATCAAATGAAGAATGATCCTCGCAGTTGTGAACGCAATTTATGCAATTGCGAAAAGAAGCCTGAAAAAAATTCAGGACTTCAACGGGGTTTGAACCCGTAACCTCGCGATTACCGGTGCGATGCTCTAACCAACTGAGCTATGAGGCCACTGACGTTGGGAGCAGGTCAATTGTGGGTTCATATGATCCCGTGAAAGAAATGAGTGTGAATAATATATGAAATGAGTCATATATGAACTGCGGAAATGAAATCAAATGAAGAATGATCCTCGCAGTTGTGAACGCAATTTATGCAATTGCGAAAAGAAGCCTGAAAAAAATTCAGGACTTCAACGGGGTTTGAACCCGTGACCTCGCGATTACCGGTGCGATGCTCTAACCAACTGAGCTATGAAGCCATTTGATTTCATTTCCGCAGTTCATATATGATTCATTTCATATATTATTCACACTCATTTCTTTCACGGGATCATATGAACCCACAATTGACCTGCTCCCAACGTCAGTGGCTTCATAGCTCAGTTGCTTAGAGCATCGCACCGGTAATCGCGAGGTCACGGGTTCAAACCCCGTTGAAGTCCTGAATTTTTTTCAGGCTTCTTTTCGCAATTGCATAAATTGCGTTCACAACTGCGAGGATCATTCTTCATTTGATCAAGTTACTATTACTAAGTAGTAGTCCTAATTTTTTCTTTCACTGTCAACAGGCTACTAAGAAAAACGATGTAAGTATGATTGTCAGTTCTTTTTCATTCTCCTAAGAACTACATAATTGCAGTTCACAGTCTTTCGACATTTCACCTTTTTCTGGAAAATTCAGTATGTAGTTCATGTGTCCTATTTTGTTGGTTTTAGGTTTATATTTCGGTTAAGAATGGTGAATGGTGTGCTAGTAATGTTCAGGGGCACCCAACGACAAGTTTCGGTAGATACCTGTTTGGTGGAGGGTAATTCGGCTTAGGCTTTCGGCGTCTATTAAAGAGTGCACTCGGATTTTGGTAAATAAAACGTGGCCTAAAAGATGGGGAAATAATAGCCCCTGAGGCTATCGGAAAGATCATATTTGCTGTTTTTGCAGTCGGAAACGTCAGCAAGCGTTTTCGGAAAGAAAATAGTTCTCTAGAAAGTCCGTGGAAAGTTCATTTCAGCTAGAACTTTCTCAGAGAAACATTTTGTTGCCTACCATTTTCGGGCAAGTAAAACTTCAGCTGAATTCTTCTAGCTGACCAAAACATCACTTTAAACAAACTTCAAACAAACTTCAAACACAAAAAATTAGTTTAATATTGTAATATTGTAACAATTTTGTAATACTGTAATATTGTAGTATCAATTTCTTTTTAGGTAATTTTATTTCATTTTATATATATTATTATTTGCAGGGCCCTACTGAAAACCGCCAAGGCGAGTGGGCTCCATGTATAAATATCGTTATTATTATTATTATTATTATTATTATTATTATTATTATTATTATCATTATAATTATTATTACTATTATTATTATTACTATTATTGTTATTATGTACTTAAAAATGCCCTTCTACAGCTTTTGTTTAATTTGGCTCGTTGGGTCCGCCTGAATGTTGGCGTGAATTTGTCCTCAAGTTAAGTTAATGTTGATGGTGGGTGGGGAGGATGTTGGCTAATGGACAGTACATGACTGTCTAACGTAAATGGAACATTACAACTTCCTGTTTTTTTTTTAAGCTGTAGGTAACATTTTGTTTGGCCCATTTTACAATTGCAACCTTAGTGACCTGGCCTTTATGAATGAAGACGAAGCTGGAGCTGATCAGCTTGTTTTGGTACAGACCACACTGCTTTTCTCATGTGAATCTTATTGCTCTTATGCTAACTAGCCCACATTTGCATGAGAAAGACAGAGAGGTTTGTATCAAAACAAGGTCACCTCCAGCCTCGTTTCCATTCATAGGCCAGGTCACTGAGCATACAACTGCCAAATGGGCTGTTCGGCTTTGGAGAAATACTATTAAGACAAGGCTTGAAAAAAGGGTTTTCTGATTCATTCGATTGTTAAAACCTCTCTAATGGGGTCTCACAAATATGGTGCGAATGGCGAGAGGATTGTGGCAGGGACAGGAGCAGCGGCAGGGGCAGGGTGAGTCTGAACACCGCTCCAACTCTCTCGCAGCTCACTTCACTCGCCACTCACCCCTGAAATAAATCTTTCGTGAGACCCCAATACGGAGCTAGCCCGTGTGCAAGAAAGGACATAGGAGACGTCTGCACGCAGGCTGATAGAGAGCTTGCTCCCAGGCTATTAAAGCATTTAAGGTGATCCCATCATTAATTCACTAATAGCATTTTGCATGGTGTGCACTGTGCTTCTTTCTCATGTTTTGAAGTAACACATGAATCCATGCTGTCTCGTGGGGGTACTCATTACTTACAATCACTACCGTGTCAGGAGACATAATAAACTCAAACTTACAAAGACTCTGGACAGATGTCAGGCCTTTCCATCCTGTAGCCTTTCTTAAGACGTTTCAATATCTCCGTGTGACTTAGCAGTGGGTACGGAGAACCACCTGGAATTAGTCAATGTCATTGTGTAAGAACATCTCTTCAATTCCGTTTAAAAAATATGCCCCTCAAAATTTTATTAAAAAGGCTTTTGCTTTGTTCCAAGGAAGGTAACACAAATGTTGTGATATTCACTGAACGTAAAGCAAAAGATTCCTTAATTTTTATAATCTAGAACAAAAGAGATCTTTAGTGCTTAACAGGAGGAGAAACACCTAACACAAGACGAGCTTAATTGAAGACAATTATGCACAAACAAGTGATAGTTAAATAGGGAACAATTATTCAATGAAATGGAGGTGGATAGCAGTCGATAAGGTTAAGGATCTGCCACTATTCATGTCCTTTCCAATAAATTGCCTTCTCTTGGACATCTCAACCAGACTACTGGGAAATGGCTTAAAAAATCCTTGACAAACAATTGGAAAAATCTTGCCCCCAAAATAAAGGACTGTACTTGGAGAGTTGCTGGGAATACTATCCAGAGTTTGAGCAGCTCACTACCAGAGGGAACAAAAAACACTTAATAGACTGCTTTAGTAGAGACTAAAAAAATTACCAAGAGTTCCAATTTCCCACATGACAACTCCAAAAGACCATCTGAAATTAACAGAAGGAAATAACAGTGTAAGAGTCTTATGATAACAATAAAGTTGGATAATTACCTTAATTTCACAAACATGTGTCACTTAAGTCACTCACAGTCCCTGTCTTACCTAATAATGTTTGCTACTGCTGGAAAAGGAGGCATTGAACAATTTCGATGGAACTTCCGTTTATAATTTCAAGAATATAATGGGGGTGATGGGGATCCCAACTGGGGCTCCAAAATCACTGAAAATTTAATAATCTTGATGTTAAGGGGTGAATTTGAATCCATTAACACCAAATGCAAATACCATTAAGACTAATTCTGCGTATAGGGTTTCTCCTATACAAACCTTCCCACATCAAATTGTACCTCCGTCTCAGTTCAAAAATAAAAGTTCCAATTGCAGATATTAGGATCTGGCAGTGTATTGTCTGGAACTAAGTTTGGTCAAATTTTGAAGGGAAAACTCTTACCTGAAATAGCAAATTATGATTTGTGGGAACCATAAAAAATTGGGGGCACCAAGCTCATTTTTAGTTATCATCATTTAAAACTAAAATTAGGGTGTTTGTAACAGGTTATAGTGTTTCTGTGGTAACCTAGCACAAGAAACCTTCATAACTTGCTCACTAATGATTGTGCATTTGTTTCACTTTGATACCATAAAGGTAACATTTGGTACAAATGTACAAGAGCTGAAAAGTGGTGGAAACCAGTGTTAGCCTCCTGACAATTGTCTCATTTGTCTTTGGCACTTCTTAAAACATGTTTTCCAGTCACACCCGCACAAAATGAAATGTACACATTGTACATAAATATTCAGAGAGCGCAAATAGAGGGAATAAGTTAAGAAATGTAACTGGTATGTCAGAATAGAAAATTAGGGACCACCATGCACTCCAAACTGTTAATCCATGCAATATTTATGAGGCCTTAGGTCAGTGCTATATTCCATGGTATGTCTGCTCCATGTATAATGTGGTGCGACATTACAACTCACATTACATAATTGTGCAGTAGGAATGTGCAAAACCAATTGGGAAGAATGTCCTAACAACACATCAGTAATTAATCAGATGTAATACATACACATCGCTCTTGACACTGAAGATCTCGCCAAAGATCGCCTCAGGAGCCATCCACTTGATTGGCAGTTTCTTCTGCTTCTTGCCTTCATACACCTCACTGTACAACTGTCGCATCAAACCAAAGTCACCAATCTTGAGTTTTTTACCATGTCCCACGAGAATGTTCCTTGCTGCTAGATCCCTGTGCACAAGGCCCTTCTCAGAAAGGTACCTCTGTAAAATAACCAAAAAGTACTGGTCTTTACACTGACTAGATCAAAGTACTACGTTATGTTTCTAAATGACAGCCATCTTGGGTTTGCCATCTTGTGTTTGTGGATGGTTCACTTGCTCAGAAGACCACAAAATGAGACTATAATATAATCAAGGCCTATGAAAAAGCACTGAAATAACAAGAAAACATGACAGTCATAGTCACACTGACCATTGTTTTGTTGTTTAAGAACAAGAATAAAATGTTACTTTCACTAAGAAAACCCAGCTGTCAACTTGAGCTTACCAAACTACAGATAGCATCATAATCAGTTGACTCATCACACCCAATTGTTCTCAAAATATTTCCCAGGAAGGTGCCAAATTTTAATGGCACTTGGACTACAACCCCACCCCAACCCCCAGTGGAGATATATTTAAATCAGTCAATGTCTGACTACAACCACAGGGCTTTAAGAGCACTTTTTCTACCAGGTGTAAATTTCTAGGAGCACTGTCAAAAAGTTAGTCACACAGCCAAAATTGTTAGGAGCATAGCTTAAAACACTGGTGGCACCAAAAAGCTTCAGGCCTTGTATAAGTAATCATTTATCAATATGTTATCTTTCATTTCTTTCAATTCTGTGTTTGTTCCTTTCAGGCTCTTACTTTACGTTGAAGATAACAATAACACTAATATGTTTTTTAAATCAACCTTCTCCACAATCTCAATAAGTATTACACTTTGTGTTACGTTAAAGATAACAAAAAAATTTCACATTCCATTTCCTTTGAAATTAACATGAATAACAAAGATAATATGCTCTGTCAGTTTACGGCTCACAAACCATTTCACTTCATTTTGATGTGCAATGCACTTTAGCTTTAAATTAAAGATGGGTCTGCTGACTGTGATATACCACAAGAATTAGCCTTAAAAGGCTCCCTTACAAAAGATATGGCGAATACTCGTTTCAGTAAAAATTTGTGAATGGTCGAGAGAGGTGTCATAAATTCCCCGAAGGAGTTTCAGAAGCATATGGTAGTCCGGAACCATCTCATCATTTAGCCACAACACAAACATCAGTCAACATCGGTAACTGATGTGAATTGGGAAGATTCCTTGCAATCTAGATGAGGTGCTGAAGTTGATGTTTCTTCATGGGGTGTCAAAGAATGTGAAATTTGTGGAGAAAGCGATCCTGACACGCCAGAAAGAGCATGATGCTCTTTCTGGCGTGTCGAGATCGCTTTCCTCACAAGGCTGTGTTTCTTGTGATTAATTACTTGGAGAGCTGAAAGCTAGACAACTATTACGTTAGAAGCTAATTTTAAGTTGACATCGGCAAACTCGACTTTCGGCGAGAAGCACATGCTTTGAAAGGTGAACTTCTCTCGCATGTGTCAGCGTGTCTTTACAAAACCGAAAAGAGTCTGGGATTTCAAATAGAAATGCCGTTCGGAGGACACTGAATAAAGCACACACTGGCGCAAGGAAAATGATGTAGCTTTATTGTTTGGAGCCTGATTGTGTTATACCTACATGTTTAGTTGAATTCATTATTTCAAGCTTCCTTTTCGTGTCTAACAAGTCAGAGTACACGAGAGGTAAGTAGCAATGAGCTCAGTCGCACTTAACTCATGCGTTGTAGGCACGCAAGTGCGATCACACATGATTTCTTAGGCACACGATAAAAAATTTACTCGCATGTGCGACCACCTGGTCACAAACTTTGAGCCCTGAACCAGTCAATGCTTAACTGCCTGTTGAATCTCTTCACAAAAAAACAAACAAATGGTTTATCGCAGCACGATAGCCATTGGAGTGCTTCACTGAAAGAGAATAATAATATTATTATGAAATTTGTCTCTTCAAGGCTGCGTGTCACGTTGTTACCAATGAGCAGTATCATAGCAACTCCAGAAATGGCTCAGTTATGATGTCCCTAAACAGCTGATGTCTCAGTTATGATGTCCCTAAACAGCTGACTTTATAAGAGCTATTTTGTGAGACACAGATCAGTGTGTGCTGACACACTGAAATCTTACCAGAAGACTATTAAAAACAATGCTTATTACTTTGGAAAATGCTATCTGGCCTGTGACTCTGTTAACTATAGGCCCTATATAGTAAATGGCTTTAATTTGAGGCTGTCTATGTAATTAGATTGGATAATAAACTTTTGTTAGTGGCTAAAGCCTCCAGAAAAATCCTATATGTTACATATATTTGTGATTTACGTACCATGCCTTTTGCAATCTGCCAGGCAAATTTCAGGACATCAAGTGACTCAAATGAGTCGCAATCCTTATCACATTCATCATCACTCGTCTGTGTAGGAGCTTCTGCACCTTCAGCTTGGTCTGATGCTGAAAATACAATCAATGGTATTGAACAGGTATGTTCATTGCCGTCATCAATATCCTCTTGTTCTTGTTCACAAGTGGAGGGGTGGGTGTTTTCATAAGACACCTCTGGTTTCTGTCCTTCTAGATCTGCTTCCTTTTCCTGAAGGAAAGTAAATTAACAAATCAGAGCATAAAGCATGACAGCACAATGGTTCACTGATCTGGTTATTAGTAAAATTTTCTTCACTTTACTTGCCTGAGCCGTTTTCACTGGACATGACAAACATAATTAATTTAATTTCTAGTCAACACCACATTTCTATTTTAAGCACAAATTATCACTGCTGATTTCTTGCAACATCTTGAAAAGTGAACTATACAAAAGTAATTCTTATGCAAGAAGTTCCAATTTGTCAGCATCTTTTAGGTTTGACTTGATTATTTAGCTAACTGCTGGAATGCAGCAGTCTGAAGAATGAGGACACTGTGCACAGCTTGCTACAGCAATTGCTGATTGACTGTCTATTAAAGACATACACCATGTCAACTGAGTTGACATGCAAGACACTCGCAATTCATACCATTCTGACTTGAAAGGTCACACAAATCCTGGACTTAATATCAGATTACCTGAATTTATTAATTACCGGTATTTTCATTTATCGTCATTGTCAGCGCCATCGTGACCACATGTGGGCATTGGCATTTTTATTTCTAGTTAAAGTTTGAGAGATTCTTTATTACGGAGATGAACTACTAAAAATAATTCAAGATACAAATGTCAATAAGAAACAAACTGGACTTACAGATACAAAAATAAATTGAATTTGAATAAAATAAAGTTAAAAATCTTCAAGGTAGATGAGGAAACATTAACTTGTTGCACTTGAACATGAGGATCACAGGAATAGCATAAGCTACAGTGTAATATCCAGTTTTTTATAGTGGAATCGAAGCTTGTCCTTAACTCTACTTACTGATCATTACAATTCTTATTTGTCTTTTAACACTCATACAATGTACCTGATCATCAGTTCTGTTCTGTTCCTTTGTTCCTGCATACCATTCCTCATTTTTGGCAACAAGGCCAGCTCCCAGCGTAAAACCACTTAACTGTTAAAGTATAATCATCTAATATATCATTGTAACTCACTTGTCATTCAAAAAATGCAAACTAATTGACTTTCAGCTTTGTAATGCCTGCCTTTAATTTTGAATTAAGAGATGCATTGTCGTAAATCTGCAATATTGTTATCAGTTAAAAAAATATAGTTTTCTTAATTCTTGGTCTGCAACCACGTGACAGGGCAGCCATGTTGGAGCTCAAAACAATAGAAATTTTTTCAAAGAACTTACATTAAAATAGAATTTAGCTCCCAGCGGAGAGAAAGGCCATTGTTCTTGACCTCCAACATGGCTGCCTTGACGTCACTTGCAAACCAGCAATACAGGTGAAATGTAGGTAAAAATAACTTCATAGAACATTAGTTCAAATAATTATTTCATTCCTTTCCTAAGCAATCTTTGATATATTGGCAGGTTCAGGGGATATTCAAGGCCATGGATTGGAGTTTCTCTATCAATTTCCTGAAAACATCACCTGGTTGTAGTGATGGGGTCGGTGTGCCTCAGTGATCTTTAGGACTATTCCTGTTTGGGCTTGGTTTCCTGATTAGGTAACTATAATCAGTTATATAGTAGGTAAGATGCTTAATAAAGGACCTCCGATGACCCTTCAGGTAAATGGTTAGGTGTGGGACCTCTGGCACACTTGTGTTACTACACACATCTTAAAGATGCCAGTTGAAGTCATATTCGGAGGATCAACTATACATTTGCAGCTGTTTCGTTTATTCCCAGCACCTTCTACATTTTTTTTCTCCTAAAGTCGACTAAATCACCAAATGGCTTAAAATCACCTTGGCTCACCAAAAATTCCCTTCATTTTAAAGCAAACTTGTCCTAAGTTATGCCGACTTTAGGTCCGAGAGTAGGCCTACAACAATCACTGCTGAGTAAGAACAAATACTGTTACCTGACTTCTCTTGCGCCTAAGCCAGTGAAGCAAGTCTCCATGAGGAATGTACTCAATGATCAGAAGCAGTGGTTTAGTTGTGGTCCAACAGCCAAGAAAGCTTAGGACATTTGGATGCTCTCCCACCTTCTTCATTAGCTCTATTTCGTCCAGAAACTCTTTTCTCTGTTCTTCGTTGGCATTTGCTTGAAGTAAAGTAAAATGAAGTGAAGTGAAGTGAAGTGAAGCAAAGCGAAGTGAAGTGAAGTGAAGAGAAGTGAAGTAAAGTGAAGAGAAGTGAAGGAAAGGAAAGGAAGGCAAGACATGGCAAGGGAAGGCAAGGTAAGGTCAAGTAAAGCTTTATTCAAACAGGGAACTCATTCAGCTTAAAGGCTGGTATCCATAGGGGCCCAGTATAAATAACATCAGGTTAAAAATAGATAGATACTTTATTGATATACTTTGCAGCTATAGGCTGAATTACGTATATATAATTATTAAAATATGTAATATATTTAACAAATACATTCCATGTTGCCGTGCGTCTGTTCAGTAATAGATTACAGATGACGCCAAAATGTGTCACTGATGTTTTTACCACATTTTGTTGTCTTTTGTGATCCATTACTGAACAGACGCACAGCAAATTGGAGTCTATTTGTTTTATATACTAAAGAAAGAAAATGCAAGCAAAAAACGTGTTTATTTTCACATTTCTGGAAAAATAGTTGCAGTGATGACGTAATCTGTGCATCTGTCCTCTAATAGATCATAGCTAAGAACCAATCACAACACGCGAACTATTCACCTTATTATATAAATATGGATATAACAATAGTATGCTAATAATGAGAAATTAATAACGCTAAAAAATTTCAATGATATTACTGAGATATATAACTATCTGAGTATGATATATGTAGGATTTCATTGATTTCAGGCTTTATTTAAACTGATGCACTGTGATGTAATAAAACAGTTCCTTTCTTTGTTGGTCAAAAATTGATGTTAAAAATTTGGGTGTGCCTAAAGACATATTTCGGGCTCAATAAAGATGGCAATAACTTTTGTAGGCAGTACCTCTTATCCTCTAAAATTGCATCGAAAAGTGACTCAGACAGATTATGATGATGGACTTCTAATAACTCTATACCGACTGATAATAAGGCATTTACATAACCCATTCTCGGGCAAATGAATTGGAAAGCACTCTCTTTTGGACCCATCCTAAATCGTCACTTAAATATCTAGTACTGTAACCAAGGAGTGATACAATGGAGCAGCATAATCACAAACTGACCTGATGCAGCTAGTATAAAACAGTAAAATAAGAGTTACAATATTGCAGATATTAGGATCTGGCAGTGTATTGTCTGGAACTAAGTTTGGTCAAATTTTGAAGGGAAAACTCTTACCTGAAATAGCAAATTATGATTTGTGGGAACAATAAAAAATTGGGGTCACCGAGCTTTAAGTTATCATCAAGCTTTAAGTTATCATCATTTAAAGCCAAAACTAGGGAGGAGTGATTCACTAGTTGGAACAGCATAATCCCAAACTAACCTGATGCAGCTAGTATAGAACAGTAGTATGTCAGCCTGCAGGATGTTTGCACATTTGAGTTGTGTAAAAAAGTACAGCTGTTGGACACTTTCATTTTGATCTCTAACAAGTGCACGCTCCACATCGGGTCGCTTGTAATTGAAGGGCTGGGGGCATAAACTGCCTATGTGTAGTTTTAGGTGCTTTTTTTTTGCATACATTATTTCTCGAAACCGAAAAAGAAATCGGTGAAAAAAAATACGGGACAATGTTTTTGAATCAAAATGCAGTTCACATGCAAAAATTTGGACAGATCCAAGCGAACTAAAAAAACGGCCGAAAATTACACATAGGCAGTTTATGCCCCCAGCCCTTCATATGTCTGCCTTATTAACATGCATGAAGCAATGCCCAAGGGTATTCTTTATTTGAAAACTTAGCGCCAAATGCTCGTAACTAAAGGGTAAAACTGAAACTGGACATGAAATGATTGACAGGTAGAAAGGATTGTTCCATAGCGTGACGTAGACTAAGAGTTTTGGCGGTTAAAACATTGGTACTTACGCAACGTGTCTGCCGAAGCTCCCGACTCGATCAGCGCTAGCTTGTTTGGTTTAAGGTGGCTCCATATGGTTATTCGCTGTTCATTTGGCGCGCGCTAGTATCCACTATTCAAGGGAATTTTTGCATTACTCTTAATCGCACC
>JAEMWC010001116.1:97500-102500 GCA_016490735.1 Pachyseris speciosa | reverse complement strand
TTTTGCTTTAAGTGCAGTTCAGTAGTGGAATCATCATCCCCTGCGTATGTGGAAAATTTCACATTTGATTTTGTTACATTGGTGAAAAGTTCAACTGCAGCACTAGCCTCCATGGCCTTGGATGAACCTGAGTGGTTTTTTCTACAATCATGTTGTTTTGGCTGTCTGCCTGCCCTTTTTGCTGCTTCACAGGAGCGACAGGCTTTATTTTTTGTAACATAATCTAGAACGTTACCAGTAGCTAAACTCATGGCTGCTGCATGGCCAGTACGTGAAGTTTTTGGCCCTTGCCACGCTTTTGCCAACCCATGTCAAACGAACAAGGAATTGACACCAAATTGTTATCATCAGGCTGACACCCATTTAGAAGTGCTTGTGCTCTTTCTCTATTCAAAGAATCTTGGCAGCTTGTTTTCGCAATGCATTCCACAGCTCTACCAACTTCCCTTTCTCTTTGTTTGTATGTACACAAATTCAGGGGTGGAATGTCAATTGTCGCAAGCACATTGTTAATGTGGGTTAGACCAATCCCAGCATGTAGACAGCTGAGTGCTACTCTCGTGTTTACGTTGAACGCAGGTGGTCCACGCTTCCCAGATCTGTGTTTACCAGAAGTATTTATTCTGTTGCTTTTTCCACAGAACAAGCACTTTATGAAGAATGTACTAGCTAAGCCATGTTGTGCCTCATTTGTTACATTGTGAAATGACAGTGGACCTATATAAGATCAATAAAATTAATTATTACTACCATCTGTAGAGTTTAGGTCTTTCTTTGAGAGATGGTAGGAGATGTATGAAAAAGTGAATGGGTTTTCAGAGGTTGCAATAAAAAGGGGGAGATGGGTGTCGAGTTAGCATACAGGAATTTGCCAGTGGTTATAAAAGCTATTGCGACACTACTTAAGGACCTACTTCCTTGCTACCAAATGTATTAGAATTTAAACTTTTCTGAGGATGTCCCCAGAGCCCCTTTTGCAGTGAAACCAATAGTGGCTTTGGATGATTGGTCATCTTCCCGGTTTTGCCTAACATGGTATTGTACATATCCTCTTAAAATTGCATGCTATGAGATCACTGCCAAGGCATAGCATTAATTTGGCAACTTAACTGCTTTAATTTCATGGCACTGCAATTCCAGTGAAGGACTTTTGTACAGAATTTGTGTACAGTCATCTAAAAATGGAGTATGAAATTGTTCAATAGAGGAGTATTGATGTTACCATTTGGGTGGGGCATTGTTCAAGAAACTAAGTTTGATTCATTATGGTATGACTTATTTATATGGATTTAACTGGCTTTAAAAGTTGGGAGCTTTAAGGAGTTCTAAAAAGTGAACTGAAATTGATGGAACTCTACCACTCTTATAATGATCGGTCCCTGAAGTGACAATCAATTAGAATATGTAGATGTTTTACCATTGTTATGTTCTGTCTCTACAGTATAAATCCTAGTAATTTTATGGAAAAAAAATTAAGCGTCCCTTAATTTTACAGTGTTGTTGAAGTTCATAATAAAGATTTACCTCTTTGACAATGACAACATTGTTTCAGATTATCTCGAAAAATGTCTAGATTAATGATCCGACTTCCATGGGGAATGCACTGTTCTCTTGACGCGGCCGCCTGGCATTTAAAAAATAGTGACAAAAACTATTGAGTTCGCGTGTCACTCAACAAAGTAATTAAAAATGGATCTCACATTTCGAACCGTACCTCAGCAGCTCTTGTTAAGCATTTAGACGGTGGTTCGTTTTCATCCGATGAGTTTTCAAACTCGAGTTTTCTTTTGGCTGCCCAACTTTTGAAGCCTTTTAATTTCTTGCAGTGGAGATCGGCGCGTAGATCTTTTTCCTTGCTCTTCGCAAAGCGACCATTAGAAGTGCGCACGTTGAAGCGGTATGGAGGAGTATCTTCTTCACTTGGTCTACAAATGTGGGAATCTCCCTTTGGCGATTTCTGCTCGTTTTCCGTAGCGTTCACGACTCCAAGGACGGTAAAATATATAGATGGTCGGCGCCAATTTCTTTCATCTGTGTCCCTCGATCGATGGTTGTTAGAATCAGATAAGTTGTTCAGAACAGCGAGAAACGATTTTTTTAAGAAATTGCAGCCTTCTTACGGATAGGTAAACGTTTCGAAAAGATGATACGTTCACAAGTTTTTGACGAAAAAAAAATTTGCAAAGTTGGGAAGCCATGTTTTTTTACTTCCTGCGTGGGAGAGCCGCGCGTCGGTCGCGCGAACTTCTTAAAGCTCGCGCCATCAGCCACTTTCAAGTAACCAGGCTGCGCGCGGTCAGAAAACCATATGAAGCCACCTTAATCGAATTATGTCAATTTTCCTGTTCGCTCGGTGATCGAAGGACATCATGAAGTCTTTAGATCCACAAGTCTAACACGGCTGAAAGAAGCCAGTCGTGTTTTCTCTGCTTGCCAAACCATTTGACTCTCCGGTTTGGGAGTAGAGATTAAGAGCCCGGCAGAAAAAAAACTCTGAAAACATCTCTGGTCTCAAAAGCGGCTGGGTTTTGCTAGTCTTGGTCGATTTCTGAAAGGTTACCGTGCTAGAATTTGCCAAAAGGAGAGGTGTTTTTTGAGTTTTAGGGCAAAAAAAGTCAGTGATGTTTGCAGAGTGTCTTTCGCTCGCGGAGGGCATAACATTCCCACAATTCATTGCGGTCGAAGTAGGCGCTGTCTCGCGGGCCATCGAAGCCGTGAAACAGTTCGTCAAAATTCGGAAACATTACGGAGAATTCATCCCGAGAGAGGGAAGTCAGCATGATGAGAAGTCCGTCCGTTTTCGATGACTATCTTGAAAACAATCCAGGGAAAAGTTGCATGGGCGCGCGTGGAAAATATTACTCGTGGTCGGTCGTCGAGTTGTTATGTAAACACAGGGAGACATGCTGCCGAATTTCAACATATAAATCAGTTTTGCGTCGATCAACCCGGTTATTTTGATTTTATGGAGGCTTGTAAACATCAGCAAAACGTATTTTCAAGCGAGATAAACACCAGCAAAAACGTATTTGCACGTGAGACATTTTAACAAGTCCAGACGATACGGATTAAATTTCACATCTTATGCAAATATTTACGTCTTGAAGCCAACAAAACTAGTTAAGTATTTTGTTCCAGTTTTTTCACTGTCGTCATTTAAGTTGATTTGTGATACGATTTTCATTCCACTGGTTCCATTTGACGACGAAAATGAACCCTTCAAAATCGTTTCAATAATGACCAAAGCACGCGAAGCGCCAGTCAAATATCTGTTTCGAAGCGAAAACCGACGGGAAACAGCTTACTCTTTTAACTCTTAATTTTGCCCTTGGACATCGTTAACTCAAATTTTCGGTGTTGCTCACGAACAGAAGTTGTTGGTAGTGGCCAAAAGCTATCTTCAAATAAAAACAGCCTTCTTTAATATTTTATTTTATTTCTCAGCCGACAGCAAGCTTTTTAAGCACTGAGTTAGAATCAAATCCGATCCTGCTGTATGCCGTTTTCAACCAAAACACCCTCTTCAACACTTTACTTACATCGGCCAAACCCTTCCCGAAAGAATTAAGAATCAACCAAGAAACCTGTGCGCTCTTTTCATTTCAGAGGAACCAAGAAACCAAGAAACCTGTGTGAGACTCAAAATACGCCGCTTACTTTAACGTTAACGTTCGCAATGCCCTAGGCCGAACCCTATCCCTAGCTCTAACCCTAACCCCAACCCTAACCCTAGCTCTAACCCTAACCCTAGCTCTAACCCTGACCCTAACTCTAACCCTAGCCCTTCAATTTTAACCCTAAATCTTTTGAGTGCTGTTTTCAAGTCGGACATAATCTACGCGCGCTGGGTTAAGGTTAACCAACGTTGCTGTGTGCTGTTTTTAAGTCAACCCAGAATGTTGCGCACTGTTTTCCAGCTAAGGAAGCTTCTTTAGCACTATCAGGAAGCAAAACACTGGTAATAAGTGCTGCATTTAAAAAAGTCGACCATTTCCAAGTCGGATGGGCATCTTGTGGGCTGTTTATGAGTCAAAAAGGCACATTGCGCTTAAAGAATACCCTTGGGCATTGCTTCATGCATGTTTATAAGGCAGACATATGAAGGGCTGGGGGCATAAACTGCCTATGTGTAGTTTTAGGTGTTTTTTTTTTGCATACGTTATTTCTCGAAAACGAAAAAGAAATCGGTAAAAAAAATACGGGACAATGTTTTTGAATCAAAATGCAGTTCACATGCAAAAATTTGGACAAATCCAAGCAAACTAAAAAAACGGCCGAAAATTACACATAGGCAGTTTATGCCCCCAGCCCTTCAATTGTGATGCCCAGCAATTTTGCCTTTCCCATTGCTTGTTGCCCCCTTTGGGACAACCTTTGACACAGTTGTGTCATCTATGTACTTTCATAAATTTGTTGAACTGATACAGCTAAATCGTTGATGGTAATATAATGAATAACCAGGGACCTAATTTGTCCCCTAACTCAGGGACCCCAGAGGGGACTAGTCCCCACTCCAAGACACATCCCTCTGCGAGTTTGAATCTCTCATAATGGTTGGTAAAAAAATTGATGATCCAATTAATTAAGCGGGATGGCCAAAGGCAGACCGCGTTGAGGTTTCAGTCGAATTTCATTTTTTTCATCATAGCCAGAAATTGCAATGTTTTTTTAACGTTTCACGTATCCTGCAGGAGGTCTCAAGAGAATGGTTCAATTTCATTGGCTCTCAAGAAAATCGTGCAATTTCATTGGCTTTTCATCATCATCACAGCATTTTTACTTTGTTTTAGCAGCTGGGATTCAAAGGCCACCTTCCATTGTGTATGCATGATCAGACAGTTGGCAAATACACAACACTAACAGAGCCAATTAAAATCTTTGTTTATTTACCAAATTGTTGATATGAGTTGCTATTATATGGAACTGTTACATTTTTTCTGGGACGAACCGTTGTCTGAGATGAACTTCATCTGGAAAATGAATATCATTTCAAGGACTTC